>ONZH01014638.1:0-36840 GCA_900303285.1 Rhinella marina
AAGCCTGTTTTCACCTTAAGGACCAAGCTACATTTTTCAAATCTGACATGCTTTACTTTATGTGGTAATAACTCTGGAACGCTTTTACTTATCTAAGCGATTCTGAGAATGTTTTCTCATGACATATTGTACTTCATGTTAGTAGCAAGTTTGAGTCAATATGTTTCACCTTTATTTATAAAAAATTCCAAAATTTACACAAAATTTGGAAAAATTCATAATTTTTGAAATTTGAATGTCTCTGCTTTTAAAACAGATTGTGATACCTCAGAAAATAGTTGTTATTGTACATTTCCCAGATATCTACTTCATGTTGGCATCATTTTGTAAACATCATTTTATTTTTCAGGAAGTTAGACGGCTTAGAATTTTAGAAGCAATTCTTAAAATTTTTAAGAAAATTTCCAAAACCCACTTTTGAGGACCAGTTCAGTTATCAATTCACTTTGTGGTGCTTACATAATAGAAACCACCCATAAATGACCCAATTTTAGAAACTACACCCATCAAGTTAATCAAAACTGATTTTACAAAAATTTCAAAAATTCACTTTTTTTTGCAGATTTTCTATTTTAATCTATTGTCCCTGTAACACAGCCAGGGGCTGGCTGGGCAGGGGGGCAGAGGGCATATGCCCCCTGGGCCATTTGATGTCCAGGGCCACTGTGGTCCCTCAACTCATTTGTATCTGCATCCACTAGACACAGATACAACTGAGCCTGCAGTAGCACCGGCAGTACAAGGCAACCATTGGTTCCCTGCCCGGCTGTTCCCACGACACATTGATGTGACATAGGCGGCGCGATGACGTCATCATGCCACCTGCGATGTTCCTCAGGAGCAAACCCACCAGAAGAGGCGGGGTCTGCATTGTGGGACCATGCCACCACTGGGACAGGTGAGTACAAACTGCCCTAATGGTAGTACTGGCCCCTGACTCCTAATACTAATATTGACCCCTAATATAGACCACTAGTACTGATGCCTAACACTACTAACCCCTATCCCTAATACTGGCCCCTAACTCTAATACTGGTCCCAATGCTAATTCTACACCATACTAACCCCTAACTCTAATACTGATACCTAATCCTAAGGCTACATACACACGACCGTATGTGTGTTGCGGTCTGCAGATCCGCAAAACATGGATACTGGCTGTGTGCGTTTCACATTTTGTGGAACACATGGCCGGCCCTATGATAGAAATGTCTATTCTTGTCTGCAATTGTGGACAAGAATAGGACATGCTCTATCTTTTTTGTGGGGCGCGGAACAGAACTACGAATGTGGACAGCACATGGTGTCCTGTCCACATCTTTTGTGGCCCCATTGAAATAAATGGAAATACGGTTGTGTGAATGTACCCTAATGTTGACCCTAACCCCAATATAGGCCCCTAACTAATACTGACCCTAATCCTAATGTTGGCCCTAATGGTGCATTCAGACAACAGTATTTCTGGGTCCGCATCCATTCCGCAATTTAGCATTTCAATGGGGTCACAAAAGATGCGGACAGCTGTCCACATTCGTAGTTCTGCGGCCCCTTAAAAAAAGATAGAACATGTCCTATTCTTGTCTGCAAACACAGACAGGAATAGTCATTTCTATATGGGGCTGGCCCTGTGCATTCCCGCAAAATCCAGAAGGCCAGTATACATATTTTGCAACTTGCGGACTGCAAAACACTTACGGTTGTCTGAATGTAGCCTTAGCTTAATACTACACCTACTGTAACTCTAATACTGACCCCTAACCCCAATACTGACCCTAATGTAAATACCAATCCTAACCCTAAAACCATAACCTTAACTACAATCCCCAATATCTCATACAGTGATCATAATATGACTGTCCACATATATCTGTACCCATTGCATCTTTTATACCTCTCACCTCACACATAGTATACACACAGAGTACTGATACATCAGGTACAAGGTATAATGCTGTGTGTATGGATATATAGCATATAAAGCAGTGTACTCATATGTCAGCTACAATGTATAATACATGCAGTGCAGGGGCGTAGCTAATACTGACTGGGCCCCACAGCAAATTTTTGTATGGGACCCTGCCAACTTAATGTACATACTCATACATGTGCTCACCGCATACATGGACAGACTCATACACACGTTCACCACGTACATGGATGCACTGATACATGCACTCACCACATATGTATATAGACGCACTCATACACAGTCACCACATACATAGACGCACTCACCACATAGATGAATACACTCAAACACACACTCACCACTTACATGGATGCACTCATACATACACTCACCACATTCATAGACACACTTATACACACACTCACCACATTCATAGACTCGCTTATACACGCACTCACCACATACATGGTTGCACTGAAATACGCACGCAGTGGAGGGGTTAATTAGTAAATTACTATGGGGGGGTCAGATAACAGGACATATGGGGAGGGGGGGACAGGCATCATACAACTCTGTGTGCAGAAGCAGCCAGCCTGCTCTACACTAGCTTCCTGCTGGTGGGTGGGGCCTGATCCCATGACATTCTACTATTGGCTGGCAGCAGATATCATAGAAAGCTGCCAGCCAATAGAAAACAAAAAGCAGTACTGGCAAGTCCTGTGCCAGTACTGCGGATCCCAGAGTGAGAGCCGCCATAGGAGGAGGATACAACAATTGTACTCTGTCTTCACTCATCAAGGACCTTCGGTGGGCGGAGCTCCAGCGCTGCTGCTGTAAGTGGCATCCTCTTCTATAAAGTACAGCAGTACACAGGGGAAGCCTGTAGATATAATAAAAAGATTCAATACTGCTTTGGGGCCCCTTCTGAGCTTGGGCCCTGAAGCAGTCGCTTCCCCTGCTTCCCTGATTGCTACATCACTGATGCAGTCTGTTCAGGTATACAGTATACAAAGCAGTGTACTCATGTGAGATACAAGATGTAATTTATACCTCTTACCACATATACGGTATCAGTACACTGCTGTATATACTATATATCTGTATGCAGTGCATCTATTATAACTCTTACCTCACATATCAGTACACTGCTGTGTATACTATATCTGTATATACTGCATGTATTATAAAAGTATAATAGATGCAGTGGGTACAGATATATATTATACACAGCAGTGTACTGATATGTGAGGTATAATAGATTCGCTATGTACAGATATATAGTATATTCATGTGTACTCATATTTGGAATACAAGGTGTAATTTTTACCAAGTACCGCACATATCAGTACACTGCTGTATATACTATGTATCTGTACACACTGCATCTATTATACCTCTTACTACGTTACCATCAGCAACATGTGACTGATGATGTCACACCTTCTGTTACCCACTGCATTCTAGCTTCTACTGAGTATTATTATACAGTTTGTATACACTGTACTCAGGGGGCACATATAAGAGGCACTATACATAAATGGGGGGGAAAAGAAGAGGCACTATACATGAAGGGGCACATAGAAGAGGCACTATATATAAAGGGGCACATATAAGGGAAAGGGCACATAAGCCTACATAAAGGGGCACATAGAAGAGGCACTATACATGAAGGGGCACATAGAAGAGGCACTATATATAAAGGGGCACATATAAGAGGCACTGTACATAAAGGGGCACATAGAAGAGGTACTATACATAAAGGGGCACATAGAAGAGGCACTATACATGAAGGGGCACATTTGACTTATTAGTTTGGTTCTGTTGCTATATTTGTTGTTGATTTTGTTGCTGTATTTGACATCTAGGCTTGGTTCTGGTGCTGTATTCATGCGATGAACTTGGTTCTGATGCTTTATTCATGCAGTGATCTTGGATAATGCTCTGTATTTGTTTGTTAAACATTCATCTGATGCTATACTCCGAACTCATACCAAATATTCACATTTGCGTTCGGGCCACTGTCACAGATTCTGTCAAAAAGACCGGACACAAGTCCTGCATGCAAACTTTTTTGTCCAGTAATGGAGCAGCATCCTGAGAAGACCCCATTATAGTCAATGGAGTCTCTTCTGCTCTGGAGGTGGTAAATCTTGTCCGTCTAAAAATCAGGCTGTTGCTACGGGATTGCACATGTACGTACAATCCCAACATGAAAACACAACCTGCTGCCGCCTTTTAATGATTTAAAGCCCAGTTACCTATACTGCCTTTATATGGTAGGTGGAGTTAAACAGGTTAAGGTGGGCTGCTACACATGGGCCAGTGCTGGGTGCTTGCTCCCCAGGCTAAAATTTGCCAGCCAGCCCCTGAACACAGCAAGGGTTAACAGCCAAAGAAAACTCAAGATTTATTACCCTGATTCTGCAGTTTACAGAAACACCCCACATGTGGTGGTAAATTGCTGTAGGGGAACATGGCAGGGCGCAGAGGGAAAGGAGCGCCATATGGATTTTGGAGGGCAGATGTCACTGGGATAATTTTAAGTTGCCATGTCACATTTAAAGACCCCCTGATGCCCCCCTAGAGTAGAAACTCCCAAAAAGTGACCCCATTTTGTAAACTACAAGATGAGGTGACAGTTTTATTGGTACTATTTTGTGGTACATATGATTTTTGATTGCTCAGTATTATGCTTTTTGTGAGGCAAGGTAACAAAAAATTGGCTGTTGTGGCACAGTTTTTATTTTTTGTTTTTTACTGAGTTCTCCTGACAGGATAGATCATGTGTTGCTTTTATAGAGCAGGTTGATACAGATGCGACAATACCAAATATATGTGTTTTTTTTCTGTTGTTTCAGTTCTACATAATAAAGCATTTTTCAAAACAAAAATTGTTTTTGCGTCTTCATTTTCTAAAAGCTACATTTCTTTTATTTTTCTGCCGATCGTCTTGTGTAGGGGCTCATTTTTTGCGGAAAGAGTTGCCGTTTTTATAGGTAGCATTTTTGGGTACATATGATTTTTTGATCACTCAATATTACACTTTATGTGGCAAAGTGACCAAAAAAATTGTCATTTTGGCAGAGTTTTTATTTTAATTTTTTTATGACATTCACCTTAGGGGTTAAATCATGTGATATTTTTATAAAGCAGGTTTTTACGGATGTGGAGATACCTAATATTTTTTACTTTATTTTAATGTATTTTAGTTTTACACAAAAAAGCATTTAAAAAAAAATCATGTTTTAGCATCTCCATTTTCCGAAAGCTATATTTTTTAAAATTTTTTGGCCGATTATCTCATTTTTTGCGGGAAGAGATGACGGTTTGATTTTGGGGTGTGTACGACTTTTTGATCGCTTGTTATAACAATTTTTGTGATGAAAGGTGACAAAAAAATGGAATTTTTTGCACAGTTTTTTTTTTTATGGTGTTCACCTTAGGGGGTAAGTCATATAATTTTTATAGAGGAAGTCATTAAGGACGTGGAGACACCTAATATGTCTACATATTACATTTATTTCAGTTTCACACAATAAAAGCTTTTTTGAAGAAAAAGAAATCATGTTTAAGTGTTTCCATTTTTTTCAAAGCCATATTTTTTTTTTCTTTTGGGAGGGTCTCATTTCTTGTGAGAAGGATGACGGTTTGATTGGCACTATTTTGGGTTACATATGTTGTTTTGATCACTTGGAATTACACTTTTTGTGATGTATGGTGACAAAAAAAAAATTGCATTTTTGGTATTTTATTTTTTTACGGTGTTCACCTGAGGGGTTAGGTCATACGATATTTTTATAGAGCAGGTTGTTACGGACGTGGCGATACCTAATAGGTCTACTTTTAAAAAATGTATTTCAGTTTTACACACTAAAACCATTTTTGAAGAAAAAAAATCATGTTTTAGTGTTTCCATTTTCTGAAAGGCATATTTTTTTATTTTTTGGACAATTGTCTTAGGTAGGCTATAATGTTTTGCAGGTAGAGATGAAAGTTTGATTGGTACAATTTTGGGGTGTGTATGACTTTTTGATCACTTGGAATTACACTTTTTGTGATGAAGGTGACAAAAAAAATAGCATTTTTGGCAGTTTTTTTTTTTTTTTACGGCGTTCACCTGAGGGCATAGATCATATGATAATTTTATAGAGCAGGTTATTACGGACGCGGTTTTACACAATAAAAACATTTTTGAAGGAAAAAAAATCAGGTTTTAGTGTGTCCATTTTCTGAAAGCTATATTTTTTTAATCTTTTGGGGCGATTGTCTTAGGTAGGGTGTCATTTTTTGAGGGAAGAGATGATGGTTTTATTGGCACTATTTTGGGGTACATACTTTTTTTTGATCGCTTGGGATTACACTTTTTGTGATGTAAGGTGACAAAAAAATGTCATTTTCGCTCAGTTTTTTTTACATTTTTTTTACGGCGTTCACCTGAGGTGGTAGATCATGTGATATTTTTATAGAGCACTTTCTGACGGACGCGGCGATACCTAATATGTGTGTTTTTTTAAAAAAAACATTATTTTATGGTGAGTGGGTGTTTTTTCTTTTTTTACTTGAAACTTTATTTTTTTTATTATTAAAACACTTTTTTTTAACTTTATTTTACTTTTTACATTTTTCCCACTGTGGGACTTCACGTTTTCAGGGTTTGATCCCTGTTCAATTCAGTACAATACTTTCTGTATTGTACTGAATTGATCTGTTAGCGTCTCACTGTGTAAGACATTGACAGGATGCCTAGGAGACCCAGCCCTCAGGATGGCTCTCCTAGGCTTCCGTACATGGCAGGCTCCGATGCCTGTGTAAGAAAATGTTAATTTAACCTTTTAAATCGTGTAACATATAAATGTTTTTCAATTTGAGTTGTTCAATGAAGTTCCCTCCCTCTCTCAGACCCCACACATGCCACGGTCAGCGTCAGCGATGCTGGCAGATGCAGCACAGGCCTGGCTATTGGCAACAGCTGGGCCCGTGCTGCTGATCGGGTGGGTGCAGCTCCTGCACCCGCCCGATCATGTCACGTACATGCACGTGACATGAATTAGCCACATTCACTCACGTACATGTACGTGACATTGCGGGAAAGGGTTAACAGCTAGAACATCAGGTATCTTTTACTTGATGAAGAAGACAATCCTTCCTTTAAAACATGTTGTTTTAAGATTATAAAATAAACTTGAAGTATACAGGAAAACATTAGATGCGTTCCATGTGTAGCACCAAGAGAGTCTTGCTTCTTTTCTTCCATTCTGTCTTTTTGGGAGGAAACCCATGCAAACAATGGGAGAACATACAAACTCCAGGGAGATATTGTCCTTGGTCAGATTTGAATTTGCGTCTCCAGAGCTGCAAGGCACCAGTGCTAAATACTGAACCACCCTTCTCATCCCTAGTTTGAAGTTATTCCAATTCTCCAACATCCAACACACAGAAATTAGAGGAGAACCTGCTTCCTAACTTTCTCACACTCACTGAGACAAAACTGTCTATTTAGCTATGCATTCTCCCTTGCTGTCTATGTCTCATTTTTATGCTCATGCCTCCCCCTCCCCTCTCCATAGACTTGTTTGGCATGATGTAATCTGATCCTTTAATGAGCAGCAGCCATGCAAGAGGGATTTCTCATGAATGTCAAGGATAAAATCATTTTGGAAATGTGGGGTGGGGGGGCGACGAAACAGACTGACAACTCTAGAACAAGGAATTTTTCTCTTATAAGATATATTACAAAGTTTTGTATGGTCACTTGTACTATTGATTTATACAAAGTTGTATGAAAAGTTAGTGACCATTTAATGTTGGGATAAATACTGTAGTTAACAGTATGGTACCTGGGAGGGCAGCATGGGTGACAATAGAGAATGCTGTTTATCAGTTTGTGTTTAGTAGATACAAAACAATGCAAGAAATCACCACTGGAACCGAAAGCTACAGAAGTAACTGGTTAACCTAGGGCCAGCTTGTGCTGTAGCACTGGTGCAATTGTAGAGATCCAGTTTTCTTTACAAGTTCTGACACACTACTCTCTTTTTTGCTGTAAAATGTCAGCTCATATCACATTGGACTTTAGGAATGCTGCCACAATGCAATGTAGGAGTGAGGCTTTTCAGCAGAATTAATTCTTGCTAATCTGTTTTGTCACAACCTATAACAAAGAACCACATTTTCTGTGAATTTTAAAATATAAATGTCAGCAGCCATGAAGACCAGCAAAGTAATCCTCACTCAGTCAAGGATATTACTGTATATATGGATGTGAAGTATCGATTATAGCAAGCAACGTCTACAAAGCGTGTCATTTTCATATGTAATTACATTGTACCAATTATTAAAAGTGGTCAAATAAAGATAAAAGTTTTTATCAAATGACCAAACTTATTTCATATTCAAAGTGCACTCTGAATGGTCTTAACACTAGGGAATGCAGACGTAGCAGTAATTAGGCTACTTTCACATTTGCGCTTTCCGTTTCCACTATTGAGATCCGTCATAGGATCTCAATAGCAGGGAAAACACTTCAGTTTTGTCCCCATTGAATGTCAATGGGGTCAAAACTGAACTGAAGGGAATGCATTCCATTCCACTTCATTGCGTTCCCATGACACACACAAGTTTCTGCAAGCAGTTTTTTTAAGTGCGTCCTGGCTTGTGGAGCAAGACGGATCCGTCATGACTCACAATGTAAGTCAATAGTGATGGATCCGTTTTCTCTGAAACAAAAGAAAACGGATCCGTCCCCCATTGACTTACAATGGTTTTAGAGACGGATCCGTCTTGGCTATTTTCAAGATAATACAACTGGATCTGTTCATAACGGATGCAGCCGCTTGTGTTATCAAGACTGAAGCGTTTTTGCTGATCCATGACGGATCCAGCAAAAATGCAGATGTGAAAGTAGCCTTATAAGAGGCACATGGTAGATGGGTGTCTAGTAATAAATATGTCATTAGGTGGTGCACTGGTGCACTGAAGAATATTTATTAATGTAAAATCAGTAAATTGGCATCATATGATCACAGATCTAAGCTACCGCAGCATACCAAACTGTTATGTATCCAATAGCCATACTTGATTCTCTACCCTTAAATCGAGATAACCCATTTTCAAATACCCTGTGATATTACTCTATCAATCTTATTCTGTTTAAAGGGGTTGCCTTGCCTTTAGGACTTTAACTGTTCCCAGCAACATGTTGCAACTATTGAATAAATCATACTCCACTGCTTCCCACAACTCTGTTTTGGCTGCCTGGCTCTGTCTCAGCGATCTTTCTGTCTTCAGCTGTAATCTTCTGTATGTACAGGGTCCCTTGTGCTACTGCAGCTAATGACTGGCCTTAGCAGTGACATGTTACCAAATGGAACTGGACCCAGCATTGACGTCACTACTGGGGACATTTAAAACATTTCCAAAAGTTGGACAACCCCTTTAAGGTAAGAGAACTTGTACACATTTGATAGCAGAGTTCAGTCCTACTAACAATTATGTTGCGTCATTCCTTTATTATTCCTGCTAGAAGTTATGAGTGAATTGCTAGTCTGCAGTAAGGGTATAGAGGGGTGGTAACCAGTTGGTGGTATGTTCCTGCACAGACTCACTCTGTCCAATCAGTGCTGCCATTTTCAGACTGTGCAGGTACACCCCCCCAACTGGTTACCACCCCTCTGTACCCTTACTGCAGACTGCTAGCAATTCATTCATAACTTCTAGTGCAAATAATAAAGGAATGGCACAATATAGAGTGATAGGAATAGATTCTCCAGAATTGTTAGTACGTAGAGAATGCATGTAACTATTAAAATAGGTATGTCAGGAGTTGTGAAAGGTCCTCTTTAAAGAGCATGCATTCCCCATGTAATAACAATTCTGGAACATCTATTCTTATGTCTGTATGTTCTTCCATTCCTTTATTATTTGCACTAGAAGTTATGAATGAATTGCTATTTGTCTTCAGTAAGGGAACAGAGGGGAGGTAACAAGTTGGGGGGTGTCCCTGCACAGTCTGAACATGATAGCACTGATTGGCTAGAGTCAGTCTGTGCAGGTACACACCCCCAACTGGTCACCTCCCCTCTGTTCCTTTACTGAAGGCAAATAGCAATTCATTCATAACTTCTAGCGCAAATAATAAAGGAATAGCAAAACATAGAGACATAAGAATAGATGCTCCAGAATTGTTGTTACTTGGGGAATGTATGAAGCTATTAAAACAGACATGGCAGGAGTGGTGAAAGGTCCTCTTTAAGCACTGGCTTAATGTAGGGGGTTGTCTAGAAGTTACTTGACCTGAGCTCTGCTAAAAATAATAATTTCAGATACAGTATGTACTAACTGTTGAGTAAGGAACGCATATAGATGTAGCATGTAAAACTTGTCACTAAGGTACGGTATAGTTCTGAATAAAATCACAAAATACATTTTTAGGGCCAATTTTGTCAAATGACAAACTTAGCTCTGCTACAATCAACAATAATTTATTTATGCTGAGGTAGACCACTCAACTAATTACTAAGCTGCCTTTCTGCAAGTTCTCATCCAGTGGGGCTATGAAATCTCCAGCGGTGATGCATTCAGTGCCAAGTCACTGGCAGAGAAGCATTTCCAGCAGCTCCGTACAACATGTCCCACGATTCTTTGTCTTTATTTTCACGTTAATAATTCATCGACAATGTGCAGTTTGTTCAGAACATTGGGATATATATCATTTCGCTTCACTTCTTCAGATGTGGTGAGCAGATAGCATCAGAGAAGAAAGCGCAGTCAAGTGCTTCTGGGTAATACGCCTTACATGCAGACATGATTAATTATCTTTATATTTACAGATTTCCAGTCCACAATCCATATATCACTATTTGGAACACACCGAATGTATACAGGGATTTATATTCATTAGTTGACTTGAAGGAGAGAGCAAAATCTATTCCAGTTAAAGCACCCAGACATGCTAGTTGCCAGGACTTCTGTGTCTGGACGGAGATGCTAGTTAATTAGATAAATCAGTCATTTCCGTCTGTCCCTAAACACATTTTATCTTATTATTTCCATCACTATTTGGCCAATCCTTTACCATACATCTGAAAATAGCATTCAACTACTGGTCTATTTTGATGCTATATCTTCATTACTGTCCTCCCAACGAACAACTGGCATCAGCAAATCTATATGTTAATAATAGACGTAATTACCTTCATATGAATATGTATTGGTTAGGGCTTGTTCACACATCAGTTATTTGATCAGTTATGTCTATCAGTTAGGGCCTATTCACACGACCGTGTGAATGGGTCCACATTTGAGTTGAGCGAACGTGCTCGGATCCCCTGCGCTCGCATGGCCGCAGGCATCCGGATCCGTCCTCACCTGACTGTAAGTCAATGGGGGCGGATCCGTTTGGTATGACACACGAGTGTGTCATACCAAACGGATCCGTCCCCACTGACTTGCAGTCGGGTGAGGAGGACAGATCCGGATGGCTGCGCCCATGCGAGCGCAGGGGATCCGAGCTCTACAGTACTCGTTACGAGCACGTTCACTCAACTCTAGTCCACATCTATTCCACACTTTTGCGGAATAGATGGAACGCCATTCAATTCAATGGGCGGCTCGTGATCTTGCCGAGCTGCGGCTCCGCAAGAAAATATAGAACATGTCCTATTCTTGTCCACAACAGTGGATAAGAATAGGCATCTTCTATGGGGTGCCGGCGATGTGTGTTCCGCAAATTGCGGAACACACACTGGGCGGCACCCGTAGTATTGCGGTTCCGCATTTATGTGGACCCGCAATACTACGGCCATCTGAATGCGGCCATATTTTGAGCCAAAACCAGGAGTGGAGCCTCCACAGAGATCGGTTATAATGAAAAGATCTGCACCTGTTCTGTGTTTTTGACCCACACCTGGTTTTGGCTCACAATAACTGATGGAAATATCTGATCAAATAACTGATGTGTGAACAAGCCTTTACTGTGCTGTGTAAATATTAGGAGTAGGATTAGTATTATTCAATATTACTCAATATGTTGATGTATAGGTTGTACAAAAAATGGCCTACAATAAGTACTGTAGTATACTGTACATGCTAATGCAACGTTTTGTATGAACTGATGTTGGTGGTAAATTGAGGATTTAGCTTATTAACCTTTAAATGCATAATCTATAGCGCATATCCAATAGGTCAGTTCACTACTGCATCTTATTTCTACAATGCCACCAATGTTGTATACTGACAATAGGTTCAACAGAGAAAAAATAATCATATTAACACGTGTAGTCAGTGGCATAGCTAGAAATGACTGGGCCCCACAGGAAATAGGCCCCTCCCCCCAGCAACTTTTTCACAATACCCTCCTCCCGTGAAACCCCTACTCCTATGACTAGACAAAACCAGGCACGGCAGACGCTCCATTCATTATCTACATGTATATACTATATGTCATGTCACTGTATATACTGTCATTGTATATAATGTCATTGTACTATTGTAATACTGTTGAGGGGGCTCTGACAATAAAATCTTTTAGTGTTCCTTCTGGGTGTGCCCCTTCTGAGTTTGGGTCCCAAAGCAGCCGCTTCCTCTGCTTCCCCTATAGCTACACCCCTGCATGTAGTTCTGTCAGCAGATTTGTACCTATGAAACTGACCTGTTACATGTGCGCTTGGCAGCTGAAGACATCTGTGTTGGTCCCATGTTTTAATATATGCAAATGAGCCATGCAGACTCTTTAGGGGCGTTGCCATTAAACCTGGAGGCTCTGCACTCTCAGTAAATGCCAGATTTTCTGCTCTTTAATTGATAGGGCTAGGCAGTGAAAATGTCATTACCCCTGCCCCATCAATTAAAAGTGCAGAGGGCGCAGCAGTTGCAGAGAGAGCAGAGCCTCTAGGTGTAATGGCAAAGCCCCTGTTGCTCCTAGAGGATCATTTGCATATATTAACATAGTAACATAGTTTATAAGGCCGAAAAAAGACATCTGTCCATCCAGTTCGGCCTGTTTTCCTACAGGATGATCCAGAGGAAGGCAAAAAAACCCTGTGAAGTAGAAGCCAATTTTCCCCACTTTAGGGGAAAAAATTCCTTCCCGATTCCAATCAGGCGATCAGAATTACTCCCTGGATCAACGACCCATCTCTAGTAACTATAACCTCTAATATTATTACCCCTCCAGAAATACATCCAGGCCCCTCTTGAACGCTTTTAGTGAACTTGCCATCATCACCTCCTCAGGCAGAGAGTTCCATAGTCTCACTGCTCTTACCGTAAAGAATCCTCTTCTATGTTTGTGTACAAACCTTCTTTCCTCCAGACGCAGAGGATGTCCCCTCGTCACAGTCACAGTCCTGGGGATAAATAGATCATGGGAGAGATCTCTGTACTGACCTCTGATATATTTATACATAGTTATTAGATCTCCCCTCAGTCGTCTTTTTTCTAAAGTGAATAAGCCTAATTTTGATAATCTTTCTTGGTACTGTAGTCCACCCATTCCAGTTATTACTTTAGTTGCCCTCCTCTGAACCCTCTCCAGCTCTGCTATGTCTGCCTTGTTCACAGGAGCCCAGAACTGTACACAGTACTCCATGTGTGACTAGTGATTTGTAAAGTGGCAGGACTATGTTCTCATCACGGGCATCTATGCCTCTTTTGATGCAACCCATTATCTTATTGGCCTTGGCAGCAGCTGTCTGACACTGGTTTCTACAGCTTAGTTTGCTGTTCACTAAAATTCCTAGGTCCTTTTCCATGTCAGAGTTACCTAATATTTTACCATTTAGTATGTACTGGTGACTTGCATTATTCCTTCCCATATGCATAACCTTACATTTGTCAGTGTTAAACCTCATCTATTATGCATAATATTAAAGCATAATTTTTCTCTGTAATGGGGAACATATGAACATGGGACCAACACAAATGCCTTCACAAAACTACGACTCCCAAATACTGGAGGCAATTCAAGGTGAGCATTATAACAGCAGGGGTCAGTATACATATTTGTGGCACTGTGGGGGCATGTTAAATCCAGGGGACATTAGACGTTCTTATTACTACTGGGGGGCTCTATAGGAGGGACTTATAGATCCGCCTTATTTCTACTAAGAGCACTATGGGGGGCCTTATTACTACTGGGGGTTCTGTAGAGAGCTTTATTACCACTACGGGAACAATAGGGGGGGTCTTATTTCTATTGGGAGCTCTGTGAGGGCATTATTAATACTGGACCACTAATGGGACCACTCTTGGGGAGCATTATCACTGTTGGGGGAAATGTACGGGGCAGAATTACTAATGAGGGCATTTTAGAAGGGAATTACTATTGGTGGGACTAGGAAGAGCACCATCACCATGGGGGCACTATTATTTCTTCAGGATTGTATTTGGGGGTATTGGAGAGCACAGCGAGCAGTAGGATAACACTGTAAGGACTCCAGGTTGGAGGATGATGATAGAAATGTGAGGAAGCTAAGATGTCCGTGTGTCAGACTCTGCAGAGACGAGGCAGCTAAAAGAAGTTGTCCGGACCGAATGGAGAAGATGATGACAGAGAAGATCTACATCAGAGGAGACGTCACCTGGGAGGCCCAACATAGAGAATTTGGCCATATTCATTGAGGCTTGGACCCCGGATCTTTTGAGACCCTAGCAATTCCCCTGACATCTAGTAAACTTGATGTAGTTGCATTTTTCCCTTTCATTGCATTACTATTTTTCATAATCTCAAGCAGTTTTGACTTCTTTGAAACAGTTTCCTTCATTGATGTCATCAATGAAGAAGTAACAAAACATCTTTCGTTATCATTTACAGGCATGGATTTAAATAAAAACTCAGGCAATACATGTTATAAAATAACAAAATAAACAATAGTCACCGTTTTTTCTCCCCTGCTTCTTTCATTGTTAGTTCCAGACCTCCTCAACTGTTGTTTGTTTTCATGGTGTCATGGCGAGCTGGCGATGCGCCTCATCCTTACAGCGCCGCCGGTCTCCAGTGTCTAGCGCTGAACAGGAACACGGCCGGCATCCTCGTTTCCCCTAGACACCAGGGGAGGGAGGACCCAGCGACTCGTGCTTCATAAGCACGGCCAGCTTCCTCCATCCCCTGGACAACAAGCAGCAGGGGAGCTGGGCGCTGACGCCCATGAGTCAGCGCTCATGTGTTTTGAAGTTTCTGATTTGGGTCACGTGACGCTGGCCATGTCACATGACCCATCTGTTGGGCCTATTTAAACAGGCAGCCTGCTGGCTACAGGTTGCCTGTGATTGGTCTTACTATCTGAGTGTGCGTTTGCTTCAGAGACTTGTGTTTGTGTTTGTGACTTTAACTTTGTTGTGTGACTACTCTTTCGGTTCTCGCCTTGTACTGCATTCTCTCTTGGCTTGACCTCGGCGTGTTATTGGACTGAGTTTTTGGTTTCTCAACTGTGTACCTAGCGATCTCCTGGTTCTGACCTTAACTGTACGACTTGTTTGTGGTTCGTGATTTGTTTATTGTTTTGTCCTGTTTAACCCTTCCCTGTACGCCGCTGCACCTATTTAGGCTAGGGTTTGCCGCCCAGTTATGCGCCGTTACCTAGGACGGGCCGTGTAAGTAGGTAGGGACAGAGGTGGGGCTCAAGTCAGGGCTCACTTTACCCTTTTGGGACACATTACTGTACTGGTGACATTCCATGAACATAGGTTACTGCTGCAGCGAATTACTGACCTCAGCAGTGACGTTCCATATAGCCAGCGCTCGGCTATTTTCGGCGTCCCCATAGAAATGAATGGATGGCGGCTGCGCATGCGCAGTGCGCCCTCCTTCACTTTGGGGGCTCCGTTCTTGATATAGGTGCGGATCCCAGCAGTGGGACCCGCACCTATAAGACAATGGGGGCATATCCTAGTAAGATTTTATTAACTGTTTGCATTCCACATGTGATAACGTATCTTTTCATATAACTCTACTTTGTTCCATTCCTCAGTTAATGATAGTAGAAGTTTATTGATGATTTTGTAACGGGGTGTTACCTGGTTATCCCTTTCAGCCCCGGAAGGTTTTTTGTTTTTGCGTTTTCTTTTTGCACTCTCCCTGCCTTCACAGAGCCATAACTTTTTTACACTGCTGGATTTCTTGCGACTGCCGCGGCGATCCCATTCATTTGTTTGGGATCCTCGCTACTCAGCCCTAGCCTTAAGAAGACACCCAATCAGACCTCAGATTGGACCCTCACCCATGTTAATCAGACTTCAGATCAGACAAAATAAAATAAAATCCTCTCTCATGGTCTGGATGCCACTTCTCCTGAGATTCAGCGCTCTTCCTGCCACACTTTGCTGTGACCCGAATTCATACAGCGTAAGGTCACACAGCACGCAACGTTCTGCGCATAGATTGCAGGAGAAGACCAGGAAATGGTGAGTACAGAGCCCACACAGGGAGCGATGTATTCACTGCTTTCCGGTCCTGTTGTACTAATGAGCGCTCATAAGAATTTTCCCCAAAAGACGCACTGATATTTTGGGGGGGTAAAAGTGCATCTTATAGGACAAAAAATACATAATATTCAAGGATTATTAAGAAATATTTGATCCTGAGAATATCTGAAATTTCTCATTCTTAGCCAAAAAAAATAACTCTATTATGCCTTTAGAATCAGGTTTGGTTGAAATTGAAATCTAATATTGCTGTTGCAGTAAGCAGTTGAATTTTATGCGTCATTTACAAAATAATCTTCCATAGCAAATTATCCTAAAAATTCAGAAAGTAAAACATTTTTGGCTAAAAGTTAGCAATATTCATTTTTTTTTGTTTTACATACTGTAAATATCAATTCATCCCTCAGGTGCAAGTCTGAGTCTGTCTGAAGTACCATACCTCAGCTAATGGGATAAAACAAGAAAAATGTTTCTTTAATGCAGAAACAACACAGTTCCCATTGGAATCAAGTAATGCTCAGGATTTTAAGGGGCTGTTCACATCTCATTATTTTGTGTATGTCAGAAAAAATGTATAGAAACTAGTGATGATCGAGCAGACACCCTCCCCTTTTCAGAGAAGGGGGTGCCTGGTTTAGTGCTCGGGTTCTTCCATTGACTTCCATTGTGCTCGGGTGCTCGGTCGAGCACTCAAGCACTATGGAAGTCAATGGGAGAACCCGAGCACTAAACCAGGCACCCCCTGCTCTGAAGAGGGAAGGGTATCTGGTTCATAGGGAAAGGTGAGAAAATGGTGGAAACACCACTGAAATGGTTTGGGAACAGCATGGGGAGGATGTCTGAATGCATCTTGGACTCCAAAGTCGCTGCTGTTAACGATGTTGTCCGAGTATTACTCCACTTTTTCGGAATGACAAGAATACCCCCCAAAACCGAAGATAACATTGATTTTAGAGGAAATATTGTTAGGAAACATATATTTACTTGTGTACATAAAGCGTAAGTGCTGCCAAAAATTACAAGGAACAGGCACTCCAATACACAGATAATGTCACCTTGATTAGCGGCAGAAAAAAATACACAGGCATTTAGGATACAAAAACGTTATAATGCACACGCAACACAGGCAATGTCACCTTGATTAACGGCAGTAAAAATAGCAACGGATGTCAGGTATGTGGGATGCAGTAACGTTATAATGCACAAGCCGCGCAGGTAGTGTAGCCTTGATTAACGGCACAAAAAATAGCAACGGATGTCAGGTATGCAGGATACAGTAACTTTATAATGCACATGCAACACAGGTAATGGTGCCTTGATTAACGGCAGTAAAAATGACACTGGATGTCAGGTATATAGAATACATAAACGTTATAATGCACACGCTGTGCAGTGGTGTTAGGGTCAGGCAAACTTGCGTTATTTTTGCCCCAAAAGAAAAAAAAATATTGCAGCCAGATATAACAACAGTCCTTAAAAGGACTTTTGGGTCTTTTAAAAAGAACAACTATCCCTGCCTAGCCAAATCTTATCCTTACACGATCTGTGCCTCCTTGCGCAAACGTTATACAGCAGACACAGCGCAGGTACTGTCGCCCTGATTAGCTGCAGAAAAAATTACAATGGATGTCAGGTATACAGGATACAGAAAGATTATAATGCACAAGCTGCGCAGGTGGTATTAAAATCAGGCCACCTTGCACCACAAAAAAAAAATCTATTGCAGCCAGATATAATAGTTCTTAAAAGGGCTTTTGGGTCTTTTCAACAGAAAAACTAGCCCTGCCTAGCGATTTTCTATCCCTACACTATCTGTCCCTCCTTGCAGCAGCTCTCCCTGACTAAGACTGAGCCGGGTCACATGTCACCGGGTGCTATATAGCACCCGATGACGCGGTCCCGGCCAGCCAATTACTGTAATGCCAGTATACTGTGACCTTAAATCCGGAGTGAAACAGGGCTGCCCCCTGTTGCCAATACTGTTCATCTGTGTGCTGGAACCACTATTAGCCTCACTAAGAAGAGATAAAGTCATCAGAGGGGTACCAGTCCCTGGAGGTAGTGGTCTATCTGTTAAAGCCAACGCATATATGGACGACGTAACAATATTCTGTACCAATGCACCATTACTCAGAAGAGCCCTTCAAGTTACAGAGTACTTTTGCCAAGCCTCGGGTTTCAAATTAAATAGACAGAAGTGTGACTGTTTTGTGATCGGAGATTGGTCAGATGTGCACTTACCTGATATTAAGATCCAGTCAGAGGAGATTAAAATACTTGGAGTCATCTTTGATGCAGAGAATAATGGGAGGAAAAGCTGGGATGCTGTAAAAAAGAAAATACAGGGAAAACTAGATTTCTGGAGACTAAGACAACAGACCATTGAAGGTAAAAATCTAATAATGAAAGCACTATTAATACCAATTATGCTTTACCTGTCACAAGTATTCTCACCTGATGGAAATTGCACAACACAACTACAGAGAAGCTGTTTCCAATTCATCTGGAGTTCAAAGGTGGAAAAACTAAAGAGGGAAGTCATGTACAAACTAAAAAAATATGGTGGTAACGAAATACCGAGCCTGAAACGGTTCCTGTATCTTCAGTTTTTTTCTCTATGTTCAAAAGTGATTCTTCCTGATATACGCAGCTGGTCACCTGTTTCGGAAAAGGAAATAGTTTCATTTACCTTTGACAGCTCCAGTCTTACTAGTGCCACCCAAACCGTATGCAATAATAGAGAAAGTAATCAGACTATACTGCCTTGAGAAATATGAAAGCAATATCCGTATATACTCGATAATGAGCAACAAGCTGAAACAGTGGCAAGTTATCCTCCAAATAAATCTCTCGATTGCTGGAAAATGTGCAACATGTCTTTATATGTCCAACAACTTGAAAGACCTTGCATGGATGATAATGCACGAGTGTGTTCCAACTAGAGACTTTCAGTATCGGAGGAGATTAAGTGTAATACCCAAGTGTCCCAGAATGAACTGCTCAAGTGATGAGACTACGATGCATGTTTTCTGGAACTGTTCCTTTGCTCAAAATGTATGGAAAAGAGTTGGGGTGATTTTAAAACATACATGTGACCTTCAGAGACTAGATCATGAACTAGTGCTATATGGCTTAGAAAATACCGTAAGGTCAGAAAAAAAGAGAATAATGTGGGTCATGATCAATTGCATCAAAAATGCAATCTGGAAGGTACGTAACATCTTGCTATTCAGGAAAGATCTCATTGAGGAAAAGGATTGTGTGAATCTGGCCTTGAGCGAAATGTATGTGTATTATCTTGTAGATCAAGATCGGACGAAGATGGGAAGAACAGCTGCCACTTTATGGAATGTATATATGTGGAAAAGGTTAATTTAGTTATAGTATAGAAAGTTTTCCTTATTGAGATAGTTCTGTGTGTTTTTTGAGATTTAATAGATAGGATATATTTTTTGAGCTAAAGTATGCTTATCGTATCTTCTATTTTGAGACTGTGATGTAAGTTTTTTTTGTAATAAAAATGTAAAGAGAGCTGGTCTTGCAATGTCTCATGGTGCACAAGGCTGCCATTGTAAGCTGTATGCTGACTGTAATACCTGTCTTATGGATAGGTTGGTCAGCTTGCACGCCCGGCTTTTGTTTTTGTCTGTCTATCTTTTATGTTGTGCCATTGGTAGGCAGTGTAGAGGTTAGTAATAGCTATTAGTAGGCAGTGTAGAGGTTAGGCAGTGGAAAGGTTCTTGTAAGCATAGCTGTATTATAAATAAATAGGTATAAATTAAAAATAATGAATAAGCTGCTTTTTCCTGTGAACCAGACACCCTCCCCTCTTCAGAGCAGGAGGTGCCTGGTTTAGTGCTCGGGTTTTCCCATTGACTTCCATTGTGCTCAGGTGCTCGATCGAGCATCACCAAGTGTTCCACACGAGCATACGAGCACTACGGTGCTCGATCAACACTAATAGAAACGTATGGTTTGATGTACCCATAGACTATAATTGGGCAAACGTAGTTCAAAAGTGCATACTTTTGTCTCCGTCTGTCACTGTTTTTGTTTCTGCACTTTTTTTCTTTGCAGGACAGAATAGCGTACCATACCATGCTTTGTAAAAAAAAATGCTTTGCAAAAAAACCCCATATAAATATGTATACTTTTTCATTGCAGTAAATGGGAGATGGATGGAAATGTAAGACAATACATTTCCATCTTTTAAACATAAGCATTTTTATCCAGATACTTCTTACTTTCTTTGATATATTTCAAATCATAATTTGAAAAAAAGAAAGGTCTCACAAAAAAGCATACATTTTTGATTAAAAAAATGGACACAAACATATTGAAACATATACATATTTGTCAAGCATATGCGTTAAAAAAAGAAAGATGGATAACTACAAAAATGCATGTTTGTATACTTTTTTTTACTGTGTATCTAAAAGAATCCACTTGACGTACAGCAAAAACTAGATGTGAACAGCCCCTTAAACATACAACCCCTTTACATATTATTATTACAGATGAGCAAATCTCTCAAAATTTAATTCAAGTGTGATTTAATTAAATTGGTCAACTGATTCGATTTAGGTCCAAATCAGATCTTCAGTCGAAAGTGCCTCTAATGGCCTGAAAATTGTCTCTCACTTTTTAAAATTACTTTTTTTCCTCTTTCCAAAAATTCACCCAAATTGAATTTCCAAAAATTTAGAATCATGATCCACCTCAGATTTTTAAGAAATCTAGCTCAAATCCCCATTATGACTGCGATACTCAGAGTGGATAGTGTTTGTATTAAACTGAACTTTTGGTACATCTACATGAAACTTTATGGTGATGTTTTTGGTTATGTACACATATGTGAACCCTAGAATGCTTAAAATTATGTTTTTGTGAAATTTATCTTAACCACTTTGCGATCCCACCCTACTATGAACCTAGTGGTATTTTGCTTTTAAAACTATTAGAGTTAAGACTAGATGGCCAAACA
This sequence comes from Rhinella marina, assembly GCA_900303285.1. NCBI lineage: Eukaryota > Metazoa > Chordata > Amphibia > Anura > Bufonidae > Rhinella > Rhinella marina. The sequence continues at coordinate 21,315 of ONZH01014638.1, forward strand.
TGGTGGATGGATCATACATGGGAGCTGGATTATTGCAGCAATACTGTCAATAGCGCATGAGGGCTTGCCTAGTCTCTCGCTATGCTCAGCTCACAGGATAATGTCATAGGCCACTTTCACACGAGCGTGACGGATTAGGTCCAGATGCGTTCAGGGTGCATTCAGGTAAACTATCACCATTTTGCAAGCAAGTTCAGTCAGTTTTGTCTGCGATTGCATTCAGTTGTTCAGTTTTTTCCTCGCGGTTGCAATGCGTTTTGATGCGTTTTCACGCGAGTGATAAAAAACTGAAGGTTTACAAACAACATCTCTTAGCAACCTTCAGTGAAAGATGCACTGCATCCGCACTTGCTTCAGGATACAATGCGTTTTTCACTGAAGCCCCATTCACTTCTATGGGACCAGGGCTGCATGAAAAACGCAGAATATAGAACATGCTGCGTTTTTCGCGCAACGCAGAACTGATGCGTGAAAAAAACGCTCATGTACACAGATCCATTGAAATTAATGGGTCAGGATTCAGTGCGGGTGCTATGCGTTCACATCAAGCATTGCACCCGCGCTGAAAACTCGCTCAGGTGAAAGGGGCCATAGACCGCAAGGGCTTTATAGGGCTGTGACATCACAGGAGATGGCTACCTGCGGATTGGCTGGTTGCACGGCAGTATGGGTGATCTCTTGTTCTCGAAGTACTTACTTTCACTTTGTAACAAGTGCAACCTCGATTTTAGGAAAACTGATTCGTTATCACAAAGCATGAGGAAATTCGGATTCGCATCAAATTGAATTTTTTTCTAAGCTTCGGACTGAATTCCACTTCAAATGCTTCAATTCGCTCAACACCATTGGCTATATAGCCATCAATGAATGACTTGGAAAAAGTAAAAAAAAAAAAAAAAAAGTAAATAAAAAGTTTTTAAAAATATTAAAAAATATAAAAGTTCAAATCACTCCGTTTTCCTCAAAATCAAAATACTTAAGCAATAAAAAAAAATACACATCATGGGCATTGCTGCATGCAAAAAAAAAAACCCATACTATTAAAATATAACAATATTAACCCCATCTGGCGAAATGTGAAAAAAATGAAAATGCCAATTCACCATTTTTTGTTAATTCAACTTCAACTAAAAAAAAAAATCAAACACTTTAAAATGGTATCACTGAAAAGCACAGATCGCCCTGCAAAATGATTAGCCCACACACAGCTCCGTATGCATAAAAAAGTTATAGGGTTCAGAATATGGAGATAAATATTTCTTTCAAGGTTTTACGTTTTTTGTTCAGTATTAAATGTTGTAATCTTACTGACCTGAAGAATGAAGGTAACAGTTCAATTTTACTGCATAGTGAATGGTCACTGTAAATATTGCTGTGATGTCTACAGTCATGGCCAAAAGTTTTGAGAATGACACAAATATTATATTTTCACATGATCTGCTGCCCTCTGGTTTTTATGTGTGTGTTGTCAGATGTTTTTATCACATACAGAAATATAATTGCAATCATATTATGAGTAACAAAAGCTTATATTGACAGTTAGAATGAGTTAATGTAGCAAGCCAATATTTGCAGTGTTGACCCTTCTTCTTCAGGACCTCTGCAATTCTCCCTGGCATGCTCTCAATCAACTTCTGGACCAAATCCTGACTGATAGCAGTCCATTCTTGCACAATCAATGCTTGCATTTTGTCAGAATTTGTAGGTTTTTGTTTGTCCACCCGTCTCTTGATGATTGACCACAAGTTCTCAATGGGATTAAGATCTGGGGAGTTTCCAGGCCATGGACCCAAAATCTCTGTTTTGTTCCCTGAGCCATTTAGTTATCACCTTTGCTTTATGGCAAGGTGCTCCATCATGCTGGAAAAGGCATTGTTGATCGCCAAACTGCCCTTGGACGTTGGGAGAGTTGCTCTCGGAGGACATTCTGGTACCATTCTTTATTCATGGCTGTGTTTTTAGGCAAGACTGTGAGAGAGCCGATTCCCTTGGCTGAGAAGCAACCCCACAATGAATGGTTCAGGATGCTTTACAGTTGGCATGAGACAAGACTGGTGGTAGCGCTCACCTCGTCTTCTCCGAATAAGCTGTTTTCCAGATGTCCCAAACAATCGAAAAGGGGATTCATCAGAGAAATGACTTTCCCCAGTCCTCAGCAGTCCACTCCCTGTACCTTTTGCAGAATATCAGTCTGTCCCTGATGTTTTTTCTGGAGAGAAGTGGCTTCTTTGCTGCCCTCCTTGAGACCAGGCCTTGCTCCAAGAGTCTCCGCCTCACAGTGCGTGCAGATGCACTCACACCTGCCTGCTGCCATTCCTGAGCAAGCTCTGGACTGCTGGTAGCCCGATCCCCGCAGCTGAAACACTTTTAAGAGACGGTCCTGGCGCTTGCTGGTCTTTCTTGGGCGCCCTGGAGCCTTTTTGGCAACAATGGAACCTCTCTCCTTGAAGTTCTTGATGATGCGATAGATTGTTGACTGAGGTGCAATCTTTCTAGCTGCGATACTCTTCCCTGTTAGGCCATTTTTGTGCAGTGCAATGATGACTGCACGTGTTTCTTTAGAGATAACCATGTTAACAGAAGAGAAACAATGATGCCAAGCACCAGCCTCCTTTTAAAGTGTCCAGTGGTGTCATTCTTACTTAATCATGACAGATTGATCTCCAGCCCTGTCCTCATCAACACCCACACCTGTGTTAATGGAGCAATCACTGAAACGATGTTAGCTGGTCCTTTTAAGGCAGGGCTGCAATGATGTTGAAATGTGTTTTGGGGGATAAAGTTCATTTTCTAGGCAAATATTGACTTTGCAAGTAATTGCTGTTAAGCTGATCACTCTTTATAACATTCTGGAGTATATGCAAATTGCCATTATAAAAACTGAAGCAGTAGACTTTGTAAAAATTAATATTTGTATCATTCTCAAAACTTTTGGCCATGACTGTATATGAAGCAAGATGGTGGTGGTCGCTTATGTGTTGCATCTTCTCTGCAGATGCTAGACCAGCTCAGCTACTGTCCAGCACCTACACAGAACACAATGTAGCAGGGACAGCTGATAGAGTGCTCACATGAGTGACCACTGCCATCTTGCTTCATATGGACTTGGTTTATATTCACCATAAACTGCAAACCTTCTGCTGTGTCACATACACTGATCTGACATAAAACCATGCTTTCACTTTAGTGTGCTACAGCATACAGATTGTAGGCATTTGTAAAAAAAAGTTAGGAATTAATAAACCCTTGTAAGTGCACTCAGTGGCAGGCTGTAGCCTATCAGTGCACTTTAGCTCCTGTACTCTGCCGTGCTGGCCACTTCCCTGTCCACTTGACTGACAGCACCAAGAATTAGTTGCGCCCTGTCGTCTAACCTTGTAACCGCACACCTGTGCCATACATTCCACCACTGATGCATGCGCAGTGCATATTAATCAATCAGTTTACAGATATTAGATAGGCAGAATGGCTGATTTGGAAAATTTTGTGATGATTAATGATGCTTTTTGAGCCACAAACAGGTAATAGATGCAGATAGAAGGCAGATATCATTTGAAGAGATAATCTGCCATGCTGGGTTTCTTCTGTTCAGTGCAGTCATGCGACAGATGTGCATCCCATCAATAGAAACTCATTCCACACCACAGATTAAGGCAGATCAGTTTTAATTTATGACACTGTGCTCCACAAAGACAAGCGGCCCAGACTAATGTGAACATCAAAGGAAAATGGTCATCTGAAATAAATAACATTCCCACCTAATGTATCTTGTAAACACCAGTGTGGCACACTGCCTGTTGTATCTGATACAATGTATTATAATGATGCTATGTGAAGCAGTACAGAAATGCTTTACATAATCAAGTAAAAATAGAGGCAAGCTGTAGGTTTGGGGACATTTCTATGCTAACTTACCGTTGTGTAAAGCCAGAGCAACGATACATTTTACTGAGAATTGTGTAGATTCTTTTGCGTGTGGTATTAAATGGAAATTTGAGGAATGAATAATGATTATGAATAACCATAATTAATGGTAATGATTAATAGGGTATTATTATTATTTTATTATTATTATTATTATTAATATTAAAGCACCATTCATTCCAATGGCACAATTCATTATTTATTAAATAATATTTGGAAAACAAAACAATCCATGTCATAGAATTACAAAGATTATAAATTATAATGCTAACCCCAACCCCTCTAAGCATTCAATAAGGTTGTTACACCATAAGAGCTTAACATCTATGCACTGAATAGGTGATATGTGTCTGGTGGGGTAGGTTTGACCACTGGAATACCCACGAGTTATGAGTGGAAGGTGCCTAAGCCTCCAGAGTGAATCATGCATGCTCACTACTGTCCATGGTCCATTCCCCTCTATCGGACTGTTGGAGTTGCATGAATGACCATTGCTCCATTTACCAAAAAGACTCAGGAACCCAATTCTTGTGATTATTGGGGTTTCTAGCAGTCAGCCCACCACCTATCAGTGACTTCCTACCTATCATGTGGATAAGTGATAAGTTCTTTAAATAAAATAATTCAACATGCTATGTACATCTATCATTCATATCAACATACATTAGAGGCTTCTTGTAATGCCTTCCATAAACCTCTGCTTGTGTTCATTGTGTTCCACTGAACACCACTTTCCATATTTGCAAAAATAAAAGCACAAAATGAAAGGGGAAAAAAAGAAAAATACACAACTTTTTGGGTTGTTGAAATAATGTGCCAAATGCAGCTGAATGATACTTAGTCTGTAAAAATAAAGTCCTCTGCTGGAAAATACAAAATGGTTGCTACATCATAATTTCATTTTCATTCATAAGGGGTTCTCCGAGTTATATATATTGATGACCTATCCTCAGGATAGGTTCGTCAATATCAGATCGGCGGGGGTCCGACACCTGTCACCCCCGCCGATCAGCTGTTTGAAGAGGAGGCGTGCGCCTTATCAGCGCTGCCTCCTCTTCACTGTCTACATGCTGGCCGACACAGGGGTAGTGGTGAGTAGGTGTAATTACACCTTACCGCCCCATTCATTTCAATGGGAAGAATCGCTTCCATAGACTTGTATGGGAGCGATTCTTCCCATTGAAATGAATGGGGCAGTTGGGTGTAATTACACCTACTCACCACTACCCCCGTGTCGGCCAGCATGTAAACAGTGAAGAGGAGGCAGCGCTGATACGGCGCGCGCCTCCTCTTCAAACAGCTGATCGGCAGGGGTGCCGGGTGTCGGACCCCCGCCGATCTGATATTGATGACCTATCCTGAGGATAGGTCATCAATATATATAACTCGGAGAACCCCTTTAATCAAATATGGTTGTCTGGAGAAATAGTCACCCTGAGCCAGAAATACATGAACTGGAGCTCTACTTTTAACATCAAACCCTACTGCAGAGTGCTCTGTATGAAACGCTAATATTTATTCTATATGTGTACTGTACAGGTTCTCTGACTTCTAGAATAATGAGTCACCCACATTTATTTCTGCCCACACTGCAATATGTAAAAATGTCTTTACAGAGCACAAGTAAATTCAAAGCAGGACAGTTCTTTGAGATCTTTCCAGTTCACCAAGTTCCACACACCCAAAGCTATATTTTAATACAATAAAATATTTCAATTTGAAGTAGAATGTAACTTTTTCAAGTTATAAAGTCTGAAAATACTTTCTGGGCATACATTTTAATACTCAGTCACTCGCAAAAGGAAAAATCCCAGAGGTTCTTTCTAAAAGTCCCTTCAGCATCTTTTAACATGTAGACACAAATATAGATACCTTATTCTATTGCTATGTTATGTATGACTGACGAAGCAGGCCTTTCATGAGAAGGACTGGTGTGTCTCCAGGGACAGAGCTAGGCTATTATTTCACCAAAGGCAAAAATTCAGTATGGTGATCCTCTCCCACAATGTACAACAAACATATCCCTGTGGGCATGCATGGGTTTATAGATCAGCCTCACAATCATTAGCCTGTCCTGGCAATGTGTCTTCTACTGAATGCCAGACCTACTCTGCTCCACCATTCAACAATGATGTATGCCTGTTCAAAGTTTACTATTAACTTTTTGCCACAGGCCAACAATGACAATCTGAGGTGTATAAAAAACAAAAAAGCCCTCCATAGCCTGTTGACACTGAGTGCTGCAGGATCTTCAAAAGATGGGTCAAGTCCCAAATAAAGTCAAGAGATAAAAACAATGGGGGGCATTTATCAAACTGACGTGAAGTAGAACTGGCTTAGTTGTCCATAGCAACCAGATTCCACCTTTCATTTTCCAAAGGAGCTGTCAAAAATGAAAGGTGAAATCTGATTGGTTGCTATGGGCAACTAAGCCAGTTCTACTTTACACCAGTTTAATAAATCACCCCCAATGATTCTCCCTGCTCCAAACTTATAAGGCTCCAGAGGAATTGGACAGAGTACACATCACTGGTGAATAAGATGATCAAAGTCACAAGGCTGTAAAACAATTTTGTTCTTCAATTCTTTATCTGCACAGCATTCAACACCATAAAACTTCTTTCTCCAGGCTTGCACTACCATGATCCCTATATAAGGAAAAGAGGTGGGCAGCCCAGTAGTGAAGCATGGCAGTGTGTAGGAAAAGCACAAATCATTTATTATACTCATAAAAGTATACAAAAACAGGCACATGAATAAAAATCACAGCTAACGAGCAACCTTCTGAAGGTTCCCAGACCTGCCAAAGTAAGGTCATATTGAGCCTCCCCTTAGGCAGGGCTTAAAAGGAACATACAGATTTTAGCATAGACTGCAATGGAAAACCATTGCTGTCTATAGTATATGCAAGCTAATGATTGTTCAGGTCTCATAGGGGGCTAAAAACAACAATGAAAAAAGCATTTAAAAATATAATAGAAAAAATTGTTATAAATTCAAAATTAAAGCATAATTGGTATCAGCATATGTGAAAATTCCTGAACTATCAAAATATTCAATTATTTGTCCCATATGATAACACCATTAGGCCCCATTCACACGACCACATGAATGGGGCCGTATCTATTCTGCAATATTCTGCATAAAAAGATAAAACATGTCCTATACTTGTCCGCATGAGCGGACAAGCATAGGCATTTTGGATGGGGTGCCCGGCCGTGTGTTCCGCAGCGCTGCGGAACACACGCCGGGCGGCAGCTGTAGTATTGCGGGTCCGCAATAATATGGCCATCTGAATGGGCCCTTATGGTTAGAAAAATCTAAATGCCCATCTTGCCATTGTTGGTCACTTCACTTAGTAACATAGTAACTTAGAAGGTCATTTACTAAACTGAATTATGCCTAATTTATGCGTATATCAGGTGACTTCGCCCAGCTCACACCAGGTCTAAAATTGTGTGCGTGGTGTGCGCAGGAAAGGGGACAGGCTGAATGCGCCAAAATTATGGAGAGGGCGGCGCCTCTTCTTAACTTCAGAGAATCCACTGCCAGCACAGGGCCTTTATTAAGACCAGTGTATAAAACGTGGGTCTTAAACACAGGTCTTAATAAATGTGCCCCTTAGTTTTTAAGGTTGAAAAAAGACATATGTCCATCCAGTTTAGCCTGTTATCCTGCAAAGTTGATCCAAAAGAAGGCAAAAAACCTCTGAGTGGTTTTTTTTTAATTAAAAAGTGATCAAAAAGTCACACATACCCCAAAACGGTATCAATAAAAACTAAAGCTCACCCTGCAAAAAAATCGAGCTCACACAGCTCTGTAGCTGGAAATATAGAAAAAGTTATAGATGTCTGAATATCAGAATATCTCTATATAAGTATATTAGCAGAAGGACCTGGCTTTGCCCGGGTATATTTAATCTATTTCATTTAATGTTTTTGTGTGTTGTTAAAAGATATTAACAGTATCCCCAATAACAGTGACCTGTACAGTACCCCGTCCCCTTAACAGTGAACTCCACAGCCCCCATAACAGTGACCTCTACAGTATCCCACCCCTTAACAGTGAACGCCACAGCCCCCCACCCCTTAACACTGACTCCCACAGTGCCCCACCTCCTTAGGACCTCCACAGCAGCCCATGCCCTTAACTTTGACCATCACAGCAGCCCACCCCTTAAACAGTGAGTTTCACAGTCCCCCACTCCCTTGACAGTGACCTCCTTAGGGGCACGCCTCCTTAACAGTGACCTCTTTAGCACCCCACCAATTAACACTGACCTCCATAGGGGACCGTCCCCTTATCTGTGACCTCCACTGTTCCTTACCCCCTTAACAGAGACCTCCACAGCACCCATCCCTTTAACACTGATACAGTACCCCACTCCTTTAACAGTGACCTCACAGTACCCTGCTGCCTTAACAGTGACCTCCACAGCAGCTGCTTCTTTAATAGTGGCCCCTGCCCCTTAATAGTGACCTCCACAGTGCCCGCCCATTTAACAGTGACCTCCTTAGTGGCCTTCCCCTTTAATAGTGGCCCCTGCCCCTTAATAGTGACCTCCACAGTGCCTGCCCATTTAACAGTGACCTCCACAGTGACATCCAAAGTGAACTCCCCTTTAACAGTGACCTCTACAGTGCCCAACCCTTTAACAGTGACCTCCACAGTGCCCTGCCCCTTTAAGGCTAGGGCTACACGACGACATGTGTCGCACGACATTTTGTCCCACCAATGTTGTGCTACAATTTTTATAATGGTAGGCTATGGTGTTGCACTGCAACATTCAACATGCTGTGACTGTTACACAATGGATTTTTCAGCTACTGCCACGTCGCAGTCGCAGCATGTCGCATGCTGCAGTGCAACACCATAGACTATCATTATAAAAATTGTCGCAGAACATCAATGTCGCGCGACACATGTAGCACTGTAGTTGTGCCCTATGTGCTGTGCGACTTATTGTCACACAACATATGTCATGTGTAGCCCTAGCCTAAAACTAACCTATAGCAGTGAAGAAAAATGGCTGGGTTGCTATGGAAACCTGGAGTAAAACTGTGTGCATGTGACCGTGTGTAAGAAGCAGGCTGCGCCAAGGCCTGTGGGAGGCAAGCACTGAATTGTGTTTTGGGGAGCTATTTACATGAGCTCCTCAGCTGGCTGTTAATTACCTCTCATTACCAGCCTGGTTACTACACAGAGTGAAAACCTGCTTCCCAAGTCTTTCTTCCAGCTTCCTCTGCCCTGCCGCTTTAAAGCTGACCTACAGCAATGAAGAAAAATGGCTAGATTGTTATGGAAACCTGCAGTAAAACTCTGTATGTAAATATTAAGTGCCTGTGAACTTCTATTGGCTGATAAGGGACATGTGACCATGTGTATGGCAGTTTATATATGAAAAGAAAGACTTCCAGACTAATATTGGCTAATGCAGGTCCTTTTTTGGGAATATCTCAGGAACGGTACCTGCTAGAGAGCTGCGACCTGGTCTAAAACCTTCCCAGACACCTGATGTACCTGTGTGCCAAATTTGGTGAAAATCGGTCAATCCGTTTGGTCACGCATAAAGGACAGGCAGACGGACAGACAGAAATTCATTCATATATATATATATATATACAGTATATATATATATATATATATATATGGAGAGAGAGAGAAAGAGAGAGAGAGAGAGAGACTGTATGTATATATATATATATATATATATATATATATATATATATATATATTCTTTTTAATGACATTTTCAAGTTGTGAAATACATTGGTGCTCCAGTACAATGTAAATTTTTTTTCAGTTAAGCAAAAAGGCATTAGTTGTGACAGGGGACATTACACACAGTAAAGCAATGAGATACACTCTGGTGAAGCTAGATTATACCACAATTGCACATCTAACCTTTGCATGACCTGTGTCAGTTTTAACACCCAGTTCTGTAGCTATTGAACTATAGCATATAGCAAGATCAGTCACTCCCGCCCTTAGTCCACGTGTAGCTTTCACTTGAACTGAATTTATTTTTACATTTTTTTACAGTAATTTTCATAGCAAACAGTTGTGAGATCAGGTAACAAATTTGTAATAGCAACTAGTACAACTTATAAATGGCTTTACTGTAATATAGAGAAAGCAAAAAAATCATTAAATACATAATTAATTAAAAATAAAGAAAAAAGTCCTAGGAAAACTCAGACTGTAATATGCAGATTTTCTGGCCAATTGGAACACTTTCAATCGGTAGTAAGTGTAAAGAAGAAAACTGGAAATGTTGACACGACAGCTTGCTACTTTCTTTTTTAATCAGAAGACAGTGGTGATTAGTCTCTGCCCAGTCATCTGCTTCTGGTCTTGTAAAATTCCCGATTATGTTGCATCTTTCTAGTCAGATGCCAAATTAAAGGGAGTTCATTGTTTCAATATACCACAGTCTGAAATGTGCAGGCTACAATTAAGTAAAAGCGGGTTTTACTCCTAAGGCCAGTTTCACACTAGCACTTTGACCTCTCTGCATTCCAGCATTGCGGAAGTTATCACATCGCCTTCGGAACCCATTGACTATAATGGGGACTGGCAGAGATCCGGCCACAACCCAGCAAACATGCCAGTTCTTGGTCGGACGAAAACTGCTGGGTTGCAGCTAGATCTCCGCCGGTCCCCATCATAGTCAATGGTCTGGCGGTTGTCAGGTAAAGTCTAGCAGTGCTGGATCCAGACAGCTCCCTGCCGAAACAGCCTGCCGTAAATGTCTAATGCTAGTGTGAAAGTAGCCTAAGGTACACTTTTTACCTGATTAGTTTAGAAGCATTATCTTGCATTGGGTAGAATAAACCATAACAAATCTTATGTGTAAATTGTATCACTTTAGATTTACTGAAAATTATAAAAAGCTAGAACATTGTGGATACAGAGACATCAAAGCTACTTTGGTTGTGATGGTATCTATATTTTGGTAATATGAAAGGTAACATTTTAAGGCTATATTCACAACTGAGCAACAGGAGTTCCACCCCGTTTCTATAATATTTAATGCACAATGCTATTTTTGCTGTTAAAAAGGTGGACACTTTCCCCAAATCCTAGTGGTGACCCACTGGACATTTCCCCAGCTCAGGCCTTCACAATATATGGGAACAGAGTGTAAGTATTTTAAAAATATGCACTAGAGAGACATGTATGTGAGGAGCTCCTCTCTATATCAGCTGAATCCCTTGCAATCCACTCTCCTTCTTTAGTTTGAGCCTCCATACCTTCTGGAACATCTCCTGGTATTGCTCAGGACTGATTAGAGGCGACATAGACCTCTGGCAGTATGCTAACATACTGCAACCTACTCCGCGACAAAAGCCTCGGCCTAGATTATGATCGTGGCAGGCTAACAAGTGAAGACTGTGAGGCGGGGAACTGCAGGACCTTGGCTCTAGGCTTGAGCAACACCTGAGCTTTTACTGGACTGGATCAGAGACAAATCAAGCTTCAAAGTCTTACCAGCCATTTGCGGCCTGAGCTATATCTGAGGCCTCCATCTCAATTAGAACTGAATTCAGAGCGTCGGAGGTGATGGGGTGACACCATGCCTAGGCTCATTAAGACCTGTCGGGGCTCTTTCTGAGTCAGTAGAAGGGTGATCATGAGGCTAGCTTGTAAATACTGAAATCCAGGGAGGACAAATGGAGAGCAGCCATATTGTAAACACCAGCCAGCTTGTTTGCACACCACATCTTCCATGTTTTTCTTATGGCTCCACTCAGGACACTGTTGTTGGGATTTTATATTAATTACCTATCTGTGTACCACCTTCATATCCCTATTATTTCTCAAACATACATTTTTCTCAGTGGACTGCAGGTATCATCTTAAAGAGCCATTGACCCTATTTTAAATAGTGGGCCACGCCAGCTTACAACTGCTTTAAATATTCAGCATCCTTTTTGAGGGCCATTGACTCAATTTTTCAAGACTTTCTCCTAAGCCTGCATATTTACTACAGCTACCTAAGGCGGTAATCTGAGTTCACATATAACGTATATAATGTAACTCCACTTCTATACCTATCAAGTATCTGTTTGATCTAAGCCTGAGACTCCTCATACAGGGTACGGCCATCAGCTTGTGTACCAGACGTTAATTCCATGGTGAAGATAGGCAGAACAAGAGGGGTGTCACTTACTCCAAGAGTTGCTACGGACAACATGAATACATTTTTACAAAAAAAGGTGTCTGCTTCACTGAACACACCAAAGAAGCAAACTCACACCTCTGCTGACCACAAAATGGCTGACTTTCCACTTTGAAACTTATCTGACCTCTATTGGTCATATGACACAACTAAGGATCAGAAGGGAGGTTATAACTCACAAATATAGTCACTGGTAAAAAGATTATCCTTACTACAATTTGTATCATGCTCCTTTCGAACAGGTCAGAGAGTATACATTTTTGTGGGAGTGCTTCTTTAAAGACAAGTAATAATGGTGTCAAATTCCAGAGTAACAGAATCATATATTGCCAAATTAATAATGCCTTAATAAAATTAAGATCAACTGCCCTAAATAGCACTGCTATACAATGTCCAGATAACAGTGTTCATGTTTGGAGTTTTCAAGGAACACATGACAGAATAGCACCAACCTTATTATATTTGATCTTTTTGCCTTCTCTAGGTACTCAATTTAGTATGACTGTTCAGTCTTTCACAATGAAGTAATTATGTATTATAGTGAGGAATAGATATTTGCTGTAATTATAGATGGACTTGATGGACCTGTGTCTTTTTTCAACTGTATCTATTCTTGTATTATGTTTTCTTTTTTATCCAGTGCTTTTATTTTGATTGCTTACAGCATCACTCATTGTTACTCAGTGAGAATCGAGCAGGACAACTTTTACGTGAAGTTTGTATTTGTGTGGTTTTCATTTTGTATACCTTCCATACTCCAAAATCACACAGATACCTAATTGTCCTTCTACATAAGTAGCTTTAGTGTGCATAGTTTTGAGATGGGGCATTAGATTTTGAGATTGTAGAGACAGGAACCAACGTGAGTGATGACATTAGAGTAAGTTGGACATTAGATTACTATTTTTTAGATGGCATGGTGTTTTCTTATCTGGTTCATTTAAAGTTCATACGCTGCTGATGGTGTTTGTACTGCACCATATTAGTTTGTTTGCGATCCTACTGTGTCACATCATACTCTGTATGTTTTAATAGAGGATATTAGCTACTTTCTTGGTAAGTATCTAGTCCTGTTTGTAATCCAGCTTTAAGTACATTTTCTAATCCTTACAAATAACAAGACTTAATTTTGTCCATCTTCTTTGTGTCAAACAATGGACATCATCTTTGCTTTGTGAGTCATGCATGATTTTTATACAGATTTATTAAACCCATTTTCCTGCAGACGGGCTAAGCAGTTTATATAAAGCCTCTATCATTAAGTTAATGATTCTCTGTAAATTATTCTGCACACAGCCCAGTTAATCCGGTAAATGGAACATTAATGTTGATGGATCAATCAACTTGCATTCTGGTGTAACCTAAGATAGCACTGAATTCTGAAATTGTTGATCCCTAAAAAATATATATTTATTAGAATTAATTTCTTGTTTGTTATCATGTTACACAATATGTTTCAAGTCTTAGCCATGACCTAAGATGCCATAATATTAGAATTATTAACCACTAAAAAGAAAAAAAAAAAGTAGAGGTAATTGATGAGACCTGTCTAGTTGAATTTCAGACTGTTATCAGTCACTTTAAGTTTATATATAATTTATTTCCCTGTTTATGGGAGTGCATGGCTAAAGTGCATAAAACATTTAACTGTTAAAATGCATCTGATGTCATGCTGAATAGCAAAACAAAAACCCCAAAAGCTAGGATATGCAGAGCAAAGACATGAGCGCGCCTTCTTGGTTATTTATCTGTGCATTGTCAAACATGCTGAGGCTTAAAAATGTTCATAATAAACCAATTACAAAAGTTGCATATTGAAGATTAAATTAGAGATGAACGAATTAATTCTAAACAAATCTGATTCAGTATAAATTTCACAAAAAAGAATCGGAAGCTTTTGCAATTTGTTTAAGACAAATTATGTAAAATCGCCTCCCGGCGCCATTTTAATGTGAATATTGGTCGGGAAAACTTGGCTCAGAGGCTGAAAGATAGACTGATTAGCCTATTAGGGGGCATAGGCAGGCAAATCCTTCTACAGCGAAATGACCATTCTGTATTCCGGTTACATAAATATAACTTATGTTTTAGACTAATTCATCAATAATTACTAGAGATGAGCGAGCATTCTCGTCCGAGCTTGGTGCTCGTTCGAGTATTAGGGTACTCGTAAGTGCTCGCTGCTCGGACGAGTATCTCGCCATGCTCAAGGAAATGGCATCTCTCGGATTTTTAATTTTTGGTGGCTATAAACTCAGCCAATCACAAGCCAGGAGACTCTGCGGTACACCCAGCATCACGTGGTGCCCTTACATGTCGATAGCAGGGGTTGGCTGGCCTGATCAGGTGACCCTGGAATATACTAGTGACTGCCCGCGGTGCTCAGCTCAGTCGCTGGCTGGATGTCGTTAGGGACAGATCTGCTGCGTTTCAGGGAGAGTGTTAGGGCCAGGATTTAGTTCTCTATTAGGCAGGAGTGATCTCAAAAGAACCCAACAGCCCTTCTAAGGGCTACAAGACATTTTTTTTTGTCTCCTGGCTGGGCTGTCTGGCACTAGTAGTGCAGCTATCGCCATATATAACTTTTTTTTTTATCCCAGTGATACAAATCCATTTCATACAGCTGTGTGTAACCATTCTGTGTGTCACAGTTCAGCAGTCCAGTCACCACAAACCACAATCCGTATTTTCTGTCCAGGTGACCCATACTGTATGTCACGTAATTAAAAAAGGTCTTTTGCTCTCACTGATACAGCTACATTAGAGAAATCTCTGTGCAACATTTTTACGGGGTGCATTGAAAATAGCCACAGTCAGCAGGGGCTGAGTTTGCTCTCTGATATATTCTGCACGTCACGTTAAAAAAATAAATAAATAAAACAATAAAAATAGTTTTTTTGTTGTTTTATCTCAGTGATACAAATCCATTCCATACAGCTATGTGGAACCATTCTGTGTGTCACAGTTCAGCTGTCCAGTCACCACAAACCACAATCCGTATTTTCTGTCCAGGTGACCCATTCTGTACGTCACGTAATTAAAAAAGGTCTTTTGCTGTCACTGATACAGCTACATTAGAAAAATCTCTGTGCGACATTTGTCTGGGTTGCAGTCAATATAGCCACAGTCAGCAGGGGCTGAGTTTGCTCTCTGATATATTCTGCACGTCACGTTAAAAAAAAAAAATAAAATAGTTTTTTTGTTGTTTTATCTCAGTGATACAAATCCATTTCATACAGCTTTGTGGAACCATTCTGTGTGTCACAGTTCAGCTGTCCAGTCACCACAAACCACAATCCGTATTTTCTGTCCAGGTGACCCATTCTGTACGTCACGTAATTAAAAAAGGTCTTTTGCTCTCAATGATACAGCTACATTACAAAAATCTCTATGCGACATTTGTCTGGGTTGCACTTAAGC
>ONZH01014639.1:0-18075 GCA_900303285.1 Rhinella marina
ACGATACTCGATACTGATACGATACCTCGCCAAAATAAAGAAGAACCTATTAATGCCACCCTGGCCCTTATCTGTGCGCCCCCCCCCCCACAGACCTTGCTTTTGACCCTGCTCTGTGCACCATCCTGGCCCTTTCAATGCAGCCCCTGGCTCTTATCTGCGCCCCTTTGGCTGTGCCTACCTGGCCTCTGTCTGCACCCCTGGGATCTGGCCCTTGTCTTTGTACGCCTCTTCCTGGTCTGCGCCCCTGGGCCCTTATCTGTGCCCCACTCCCTCTTTGTCTGCGCCTCTCTGGTTCTTGTCTCTGCTGCCCCCTGTGTGCGCCACCCTGGCCCTTATCTGCGCACCCCTCACCCCCCCTTCCCCCCCAGGACCTTGCTTGTGACCCTGCCCCTTACCCTTATCTGTGCGCCACTGGCCCTTTTCAGTGTAACCCCTAGCCTTATCTTGGTCCCCCAGACCTTGTTTGCACAGGTGTACTGTGACATCACTGTGCTTATTATCCCTGGACTGTGACATCACTGTGCTTATTATCCCTGGACTGTGACATCGCAGTGTTTATTATCCCTGTACTGTGACATCACTGTGTTTATTATCCCTGTACAGTGACATCACTGCGTTTATTATCCCTGTACTGTGACAGCATTGTGTTTGTTATCCCTGTACAGTGACATCACTGTGTGTATTATCCCTGGACTTTGACATCACTGTGTTTATTATCCCTGTACGGTGACATCACTGTGTTTATTATCTCTGTACTGTGACATCACTGTGTTTATTATCTCTGTACAGTGACATCACTGTGTTTATTATCCCTGTACGGTGGCATCACTGTGTGTATTATCCCTGGACTTTGACATCACTGTGTTTATTATCCCTTTGCTGTGACATCACTGTGTTTATTATCCCTGTACGGTGACATCACTGTGTTTATTATCTCTGTACTGTGACATCACTTAGTTTATTATCCCTGTACAGTGACATCGCTGTGTGTATTATCCCAGTGCAGGAAGAGGTAAGTGGTCTATGTTTGTGTGTTTGTTTTCTATTTTTCAGGGTCGTGAATGCAGAGGACTACGTCGGATTCGGTGGACTACGTCGGACCAGCTTTTTTTTTTTTTATAAAATGGTCAAACGGGTCTGGGGGAGTGTTTATTTCAATAAAATGTTTTATACTTGTGTGTGTGTATTTTTTTTTACAATACTACAGTTTTAGTAATTACGGCTATCTACAGACGGCCCTGATTACTAATACTGGGCTTAGTGCTTGCCGGTATGACAGGCCAGCACTAACCCCAACATCTATTACCTCGGCACCCACCGCCACCAGGGGTTCCGGGAAGAGCCGGGTACCCGCAGGACTGGACCTTCTAAATTGAGGGTCTGTATCTGGCTGGCGAAGTAAAAAAGGGAATAATTAAATAATTTTTAAAAAAATGGCGTGGGGTCCCCCCCTTTTTTCCTTCGCCAGCCAGATACAACCAGCAGCGGCAGCCTGGCACTACCAGGGTGGGAAGGGACACGGTTATTGGCCCTTCCCAGCCTAATGGTACCAGCCTGCAGCCGCCCCAGAGCCAGTCCAGGGATAATACACACAGTGATGTCACTGTACAGGGATAATAAACCTCAGATCAACACATTGTGCCCCCATCAGACCTCAAATCAGCGTCTTGTTCCCCCATCAGACCTCAGGTCAGCGTCTTGTGGCCCCATCAGACCTCAGATCAACACAATGTGCCCCCATCAGAGCTCAGGTCAGCGTCTTGTGCCTCCATCAGACCTCAGGTCAGCGTCTTGTGCCCCCATCAGACCTCAGGTCAGCGTCTTGTGCCCCCATCAGACCTCAGATCAGCATCTTGTGCCCCCATTCAGACCTCAGATCAGCGTCTTGGTGCCCCCATCAGACCTCAGATCAACACAATGTGCCCCATCAGACCTCAGGTCAGTGTCTTGTGCCCCCATCAGACCCTCAGATCAACACAATGTGCCCCCATCAGACCTCAGGTCAGCGTCTTGTGCCCCATCAGACCTCAGGGTCAGCGTCTTGTGCCTCCATCAGACCTCAGGTCAGTGTCTTGTGCCCCCATCAGACCTCAGGTCAGCGTCTTGTGCCCCCATCAGACCTCAAATCAACACAATGTGCCCCCATGTGCCCTCATCAGACCTCAGGTCAGCGTCTTGTGCCCCCCTCAGACCAGCGTCTTGTGGCCCCCCTTAGACCTCAGATCAGCTGCGTCAGGTCAGATCAACACAATGTGCCCCCATCAGACCTCAGGTCAGCGTCTTGTGGCCCCTCTCAGACCTCAAATCAACACAATGTGCCCCCATGTGCCCCCATCAGACCTCAGGTCAGCGTCTTGTGGCCCCCCTCAGACCTCAGATCAGCTGCGTCAGGTCATAGTGCGCGCCGGCAGGGAACACAGTGGAGCGCGGAACCTGAGGACAGCGGCGGCCAGGACAGGTAAGTATGCTTTTTTTAAAGTGGCTGGGTGGGCTGATCTGAGGTCTGAGGGGGGCGCGGGGCCCCCATGAAATCATTGGAGCGGGGGCCTGGAGCAGTAGCTCCAGGTGCTCCAATTATAATCCGGCCCTGGCAGCGCGGCAGATATTAGAACATGGCAACCGCATTAAAGTGATGCGCGCGCCATGTTCTATGTATCGGACGGCAAGAAAACTCGGTATCGAGCTTCGGTACCGCACTAGGTACCGAAACCGTACAGAGTTTTCGATATATCGTGCAACACTACACTACACTAGCTAACACTGTCTGTCTCTTCTCCTTCCCAAAGCACAATGAGGCTGATGCTGCAGGTCCCTACCTTATGTAAATTTAGGTCACATATCACTGCCAGCCAATCACTGCTGGGGAGGTATAGGGGCTGTTACATCACAGCAGGCGTTCCCACAGGCTTCCCTTTGATGCTGATTGGCTGAAAAAACCGGGCATTTCAAACTTGCAGTGACGCATGAATAATCACGAGTCCGCGCTGCCTCGGGATGCCGAGCCAAGCTGAAGTGGGCAATATTCGTGCGAATCATGAATATTGCCGCTTCGATTCGCTCATCACTAGTTGTGATGCAATAATGACTTCAGGGCCGGACTGGCCGTCTGGCACTTCTGGCAAATGCCAGAAGGGCCGCTGCCCTCCGTGGGCCGGTCCAGTCCACCCTTGCAGGGCCGCACCGCCAATTAGGCAGGTGCGGCGCGGCCCTGCGCATAATTGCAGGCGTCGGCGGGGCAGAGGGAGATGAGCGCTTCCATTGTGGAAGCGCTCATCTCCATAGTCATCTGTATACCTATATCAGATGCCTGTATTGTACTGCGGCAGGGGAGGGAGAGGCGTCTCCCCTGCCCGTTCCTCTGATAGGCTGCCAAGCACTAGGCCTGCAGCCTATCAGAGGCCGGCTCAGGTGGCGCGATGACGTCATCGCGCCGCCTGAGCCGTACAGCGCGGGACACAGGCCGGAAGAGGCCTCATCGCATCACTGCTGGAGGTAAGTATAAGTGTTATTTTCTTTTTATTGTAGCACCGACCGGAGCTCTATTGGGGGAAACATGGGGGCATTTTACTGGCACTGGGGCATTTTTACTGGCACAATGGGGGCACTGGGGGCATTTTTACTGCACTGGGGCATTTTTACTGGCACAATGGGGGCACTGGGGGCATTTTTACTGCACTGGGGCATTTTTACTGGCACAATGGGGGCACTGGGGGCATTTTATGGGCACTGGGGGCATTTTACAGGCACTGGGGGCATTTTTACGGGCACAATGGGGCACTGGGGGCATTTTTATGGGTACTGGGGGCATTTTTACTGGCACATGGGGCACTTGGGGCATTTTTACTGGCACATGGGGCACTGGGGGCATTTTACTGACAAATGGGCACTGGGGGCATGTGTTACTGGCACAATGGGGCACTGGGGGCATTTTTATGGGCACTGGGGGGCATTTTTACTGGCACATGGGGAACTGGGGCATTTTTACTGGCACATGGGGCAAATGGGGCATTTTTACTGACACAATGGGGCACTGGGGGCATTTTTACTGGCACATGTGGCACTGGGGGCATTTTTACGGGCACTGGGGGCATTTTTACTGGCACATGGGGCACTGGGGCATTTTACTGGCACATGGGGCACATGCGGGCATTTTTACTGACACAATGGGGCACTGGGGGAATTTTTACTGGCACATGTGGCACTGGGGGCATTTTTACTGGCACTGGTGGCATTTTTACTGGCACTGGGGCCATTTTTACTGGCTCATGGGGCACTGGGGGCATTTCTTACTGGCACTGGGGGCATTTATTTATGGCATGGGGGCACTGGGGGCATTTTTATTGTCACTGGGGGCATTTTTCTGGCACATGGGGGCACTGGGGGCATTTCTTACTGGCACATAATTTGGGGGGCATCTATGGGTGGGGAGCACTTCTTACTGGCACATTATTGGGGTGAAATTTTGGGGGCACTTCTTACTGGCACGTTGGAAGCATTACTTCTGGGGCACAGTGGGTACATTAGTACTGTTGGGGGCACTATTACTAACAAGTGCACTCTGGCAGAGAATTATTAGTTGGGACTTTGGGAGCACTATTACTGTGGGGGCACCTGGCACAGCATCAGCGCAGTTATTTCTGGGGGACGTTATGTTCACACTATTACGGGACACTATTTGCTGGGCGCAGTTATTTTAGGACACTGTGTGCCAATAATTATTAAAGGGCAGTATCTGTGTGGTACTAGTGGCACAGTACTGGGGGTGGTAGGATGATTTGTCCATAAGATGGGAGGATGATGGAAAAGTAGTAAACTAAGATTTTTTTTTTTCTGTCAAACTGCAGAGATGAGAAATGGCGTCTGGTCTGAAAGGAGAAGATGAGGAAAGAAAAGATCTATATTAGAGGAGACATCACTGAATGTAAGAGGTATGGGGCGCTGTATTATACTGGATGTAAGAGGTATGGGGTGCTCTATTATACTGGATATAAGAGGTATGGGGCTCTGTATTATACTGGATGTAAGAGGTATGGGGCGCTGTATTAGGCTACATTCACACGAACATTGTGTTTTGCGGTCTGCAAATTGCGGATCCGCAAAAAATGGATGATGTTCCGTATGGCATCCGTTTTTTTTTGCAGATCCACTGTAACAATGCCTATCCTTGTCCGCAAAATATACAGATCGGAGGCCGCAAAAACAACTGTGGTGTGAATGTAGCCTTACCCTGTATGTTCTGTAGTGATATATGTAATGTTAGGAAGGAAAAGGTTAGTTTACACAGGGTGATGTGCGCCCGACAGACTGGATCTTTTGTACAAACCAAAAGATCCAATCAGCCGATGAACGAGCGTTTTACTCGTTCGTCGGCTGATTAGGGCCACTTTTACACGGGCCGATTATCGGCACTACCGTTCCTAGGAGCTTTTTTTCGGCTGATAATCGGCCCGTGTAAAAGGACCTTTACACATCAATCTGTGTAATAGGGCCACTGATGAACTGAAAGACTTTTGACATTTCACAGAGACATATCAAAAGTTTTGATCAGTCCGGGTCTGAGTTCTAGACCCGTACCCTATCAGGAGATATAGCTTTTCCATCTCTCTCTGCAGGGGGCGGTTTATTCACCTTGTTTGGTGTGGTTTACGTTTATTAAATTATTATATTTTAATAATTTTTAGGGCCTCTAAAAGGGTTGGCTGTGACTTTAAAAAGTCGAGGCATGTGGGCCTCTTTGATTTCAAAATGCCAGGGCTGAATTTTAGTCCCAGTCCGGCCCTGAATGACTTTAACTAACTCGGTTATAATATAAGCTATTGACCTGAAATGTGAAATTTGTTTTCTGCTGTATCTACCTGTTATTTTGCAACAATGTACAACATGTTCAGTAACAAGGCTATAAAGCATTAAGATGCCCAATTACAAATGGTAAATATAAACTAGTTTGTATTAAAAATGGGGAGGGTCAATTCCTCAGTGCTTGCAAGAACATAAATTGTATGGAAGTGTAAAAAAAACTGTTTTTGCAAGAATTTTTAATGTAGAACTACTTTCCAGTAGCTGAGCTGACAGTAGCCTGCCAGCAAAAACGCCTGAGAGTGACCAACTCTCACCCCCTCACTCTCTTTCCCTCATTATACACCTTAATATATTCTAAACATATCTCCTATTCTATACCCTAAAATCTCCTTATACTGTCCCTATCACAATCTGTCAGTGACTCATGACTGCAATGTCTGTTTGGCAAACAGAGCTATAGCACAACATTCTTCCACTTAGCAAGTACAATGCAGAATGACATTCTGCTCATTCTATACAGGCACTTTCCTGTCTTTTTCTCCCCAGTTGGTTAATTCAGGCTGTCTATCAGCCTCTGAGCCAATCTGGGTATGGTTTCCCCCACTTCTTCCCAGTGTGATGTGGCAATCCTTTTTCCTTATGGTTTTACCCACCAACATAGACAGTAAATGGTGCTGCACTCTGTTTTATGTGATTTGTCCGAAGCGAAATCAGAAAAGCTTTGGATTTTTTTTTGTAGGACGAATTTTTGTGACTTTTGTAACAAATTCAGAATTGATTAGAATTGTTTTGCTCATTGTTATTACTAGCACATTTTATGGACAATGTAATATAACTAGAGATTTTGAGTCTAAGCACAGATAGGGCAGACTAAATGCTACCTTTTGTGGGAGTACTTGTCATTTTGTATGTAATCTAGCTTTAATGGTGACTCACTTGTTAGATTTTGGATCACCTTAGTCCAATGATTCTTCTACTTCGTGAGTTCGCTGGTTTCACTTAGAAAGTTATATTTCTATGTTTCAATTCTGGAAGTGAGAGTACAGGAATTTATAAGTCAAGAAAGAAAGGTTCAGGTTTAAGTGTCAACATTACTGGCACTGTAACATAGAAATAACTGGCCAGGAAAATGTTTAATTTTCACTGCCTGCACTAATTTCCAACTTTTGACAAAAACTAATGAAATCTGTATAAAAAAACTCAAATTACATCCCATATATGTACATTTTCTAAAAAGACACCTGAGTCATTGGAAAAAAAAATCTACCCAGAACTTTACACTCATTAGCCCCTTCATCCTATACTGCATGTTTCAAATTCTTGTTTTGTAAACTGTTTGTTTTGTTGACTGACCAGAGGCCAAGATGCATAAAGTCTACTAAAAATTAAAGTATAAGATATATATATTTTAACATAATCACTGTGACTAGACAAACATTTGCTGCAATCCAGGTACTAGTGAGCTACTGAGACATGGAGTCCACAAGCAGTCTGATAGGGTACAACTGTTCATATTATAGCTATGTATTAGTGTAAAGAGAAGGGAGACAATGCACAGCAGAATCTGAAAGGGACAGGAGCAAATCACATGCTCCTCAGCACAAGGACAAAAAGATTCCTCATGGGCTGTAGAAGCTGATTGGAGTGCAAGTACACACAGGAACATTGTGCTCAAACATGAAAGCTAGTGAAGGCAGCAGCATCCTGAACACACAGTTCTCACACCCAGCATGTGTTACTCACCAGCACAGTACCAAATGGGAAAATTCTAAAAGTAGAGGCAAGTTTGCAAACTGCTAATCAGGAGATTTGAATTAAATGAAGGAATGAAGATTGCAGCCTGAACAAAGTGATTTTTTTTAACTCAAGGCAACCACTAACATATGTAGAAAGCATTGTATCCATATTGAAAGTATCCATAGCCTTTAAGAAATTGCAGATTGTCAAAAAGATCTGATTTGGGTTGTGTTTGATTATTAGACATTTATAGTATCTTTTAAATTTTACCTTGTTGCCCATATACGGTATAATCGTTAAAACGTAACAGTTTTAAAAATGTAAATCTCAGCCAGTGGAAACATGTTTATGTATTTTTTAGTAGTATTAGTATTGGTAGTATTTAGGTACACAGTCATATGGTCAGAATTTTTCCTGACTGCAAAAAGCTGAATGTGGAATGTTTGATAACTGGATAACATGGTATATTTACTTTAATAATATATATAAATATAGTGTTGGACTGGCCCATCATAATACCAAAGGATCCACCGGTGGGCCCAGATGCTGATACTACAGTGCGCCTCAAAGGTTCAGGAGGAAAAAACAAAAAAAACATTTTTTTGAATTAAAATCTATTAGACTTGATGCTATGGAGGTTGTGTTCTGAGAATAATTTTGTCTGGTGGAACCAAGGAATTAATTCAAAGGAATGAAAGAAAACATACGGCAAAAGGTATGATGAAAATCATTAAGCAACAATCAGTAGCACTATCAGAGGAATAATCTTTCAAAAACCACAAAGGAGTGCACAATAGAGTTGAGCGAACGTGCTCGTAACGAGCACTGTAGCGCTTGGATCCCCTGCGCTCGCATGGGCGCAGCCATCCGGATCCGTCCTCCTCACCCGACTGCAAGTCAGTGGGGACGTATCCATTTGGTATGACACACTCGTGTGTCATACCAAACAGATCTGCCCCCATTGACTTACAGTCAGGTGAGGACGGATCCGGATGCCTGCGGCCATGCGAGCGTAGGGGATCCGAGCGCTACAGTGCTCGTTACGAGCACGTTCGCTCAACTCTAGTGCACAAGTATTCTATATAATTGTATCATACAGTGACCAAATAATTATTATGAGCCAATAGATGTCTAGATTAGAGATGAGCGAATCATTGAAAATTTGCTTCGATGAATATTCGCTGAATTTCTGACAAGATTCGTATTTAAAGGGAACCAGTCATCTCCGAAACACCCCCTGACCTAGAGTAAGCAGTGTATAGTGTAAGTGATGCTGAATCCAAATATGTAAGTTTTATCTTTTTACTCACTTCCATTCCGACGCTGTGCTCCCACAAACCAGCAGTAAAATGCACTCACTGGACTCCAGTGCTCACTCACATAATGGAGAGGACTCAAAGAAGAGTCCTCTCAATGTATTTTACTGCTGGTTTGTGGGAGCACAGCGTCAGAATGGAAGTGAGTATGAAGATAAAACTTTCATAATCGGATTCAGCATCACTTACACTATACACCGCTTACTCTAGTTCAGGGGGTGTTTCGGAGATGACAGGTTCCCTTTAAACTAACTTATTTGTCGAATCTACGTTAAAAAAATTGTTGTTTTGCGAACATTCCTGCCCAAATTACGTTCGTACAGTCAGCGTAGTTAAAAGTACGCAATGCGTAAGCATTAGTGTACAAAAGTGCGTATGAATCCGTAGCGTACTATTAATGCACAAATGCGTCATATGCACGAGGCTAGGCCGCGGCGTACAGTCTTTAGAGGCAGTCCATATGAACTAGAGAAATAAGGTGTACTAAAAACACCGTACAATAAGTGCCTAATAGGACACATTGCAGTACCAGAAAAAGAATACACACAATGGGCTAAAGTGCTGAACCATTAAAAACAATGTAACTAAAATACAGCAAAGACATAAGTATGCAAACATTTTAGTGAAATCAATTTCACATTTGCAAGCATCAAAGGCTCAGATATACTTTTGAATCTATCCTTATGGCTCCTAGTTGGCAATGATAACACTGTCTGTCTGGAACACATATTCCAAAATTCAATTGTAATCCAAAAGGTAATGTGTAATCCACATGGATAATAGAGAATAGCAGCAAATAGGGGCTCCCAAATAACCTGAGAAGGGGGTAAAAAGGAAAATAGGCGCACTTCAGGAATTTTCTGCAGAATGGGGGGAGTCCTGACAGCCATGCCCATCTGGTTGAGAGTCAAATGGGGCAACACAAACTAAACAAAAACAACTGCAAACTAGCAGCTCACCCATCAGGTGCAGTCCATGGTGTGGCTCCCACAGGTCCTCCTGCAGTGTCCTTGACACTGCCAGTAGTTGGGTTCCTCAGATTAGGGACCTGAAGTCCTCCTCGCTAGAGCTGCTGCTGAAGCTCATTAGAGGACACTTCTGCCTCTTGAAGGCCATGCTCGTCGCGGTGGTGGAACTCCAAGCCCTCTTCTTCCTGAAGTTGGACTTGATCGGGTCCGAGTGGTGGTGACGCTGGTGAGCGCTGCAGCCATTTGCGCTTTTCCGGATCTTCCGGACAGCAGGGGTAAGGACTTCCGGCTGCAGCAGTTCCAGAAAGGTTGCATCCAGGGAAGAAGACCCAGCTTCCCCGGCTGCTGCTGGCTTCATCTTCCATGGCAGCTGGTATAGGTGGATCACCATGGATTGGAAGGTGAATGATAACGAGGTCAGCTGACCCAACTGTAAGGACTGTGGTGGTGGTGCTGGCAGTCCAGGAATCAGAGGCTCCGGCTGAGGCTGTAGCTTTTCCCTGAACCGGAGGACGCCATCTGGGAACTCCTGCAGGCAGCACAAGCGTCCTGGACCTGGTGGTTCATCCCGCCACACTTCTGGTTCCGTTGTAGGCACCAGAGGCTTTGAAAGGAGGGTAACCCCGTTCGCAAATGGGCCTTTCAGGGACGCAATGGGGGTGTACTCCACCTGATCCCCCACGTACAGGCTATGACGATGTTGTGGCAGGTATGGCCATTTAACCGACCTGCGGCCCCCAAAATATTCCTTTCCATCATCGTCATCCTGCAGGAAGCCAGACCCTCTCCCAACGGAAAACCAAAGTACAGTTCCCTTTCGGCGTTCCAATGAAGGATTTCCCGGCCTAGGGTGGTCGAGTACCTAGGTGACCCAGTCCTCCACTGCGGTTTTATAGTCCCAGAGGGTCTGTGCATGGGCCGTCACAGATGGTGGAACAATTGGGTTCTGGTGTATGGAAGGGGTGGATCTCCTCCTGGGCGGAGAAGTGGACGCTCCAGCCGCCTCCGCCGCACGATCCACAGCAGACTCTCCAGCCGCACCAGCTATAGCAGACGCTCCAGATGTACGAGCCACAGCAGATGCTCCAGCCGCCTCACGAGTCGCAGCAACAGCAACCTCAGCAGGTGCTAAGGAAGACACAGGCACTGAAGCTGGGTTTCTCTGGCAGAGTTGTGACACCCTGATGTCTGGAGACGGCGGTGGTTCAGGAAACTCGTCCCAAAATTGCATTACATTCCAATTTGGGCGCAGCTGTTTTTTAGCCATAATGCTTGCCTCTTGCTCTGAGGTCAGCGCTGGTCTAAACAGGTTCAGACTTCAGAGGAGGGTGGACTACTGAGGGGGGCGTATCTTCACTATCCCACTCTTGCGTGCGTGTATCATCATTGTCCCGCCTCACGCAGTATGTGTACGCTTCGTACGTTTCATACGTATCGTACGTATCGTTAGCGTGTTAATTTTACGAAATTCGCATTCGCTTCGCAGCTGAAAATTTCCAAGGTTCGATACGAATCTACGAAGCGGCGAATAAATTTGCTCATCTCTAATCTAGATGTGTTGTTTCTACCATGAAACATAAGAAATAGGTCCAAAGTTGTTGGTGTGTAATGGAGGTGTATTTAAACTTAAATGCATGTGTATAGCACATATGGTATAACAGGCTGCATCGTCAATCTACTGTACCCTGCCTGGTTCTTATTATTTTGTTTTATTATATAAAAAGGGATATTGATAGATTGCTGCATTTAATGACTTAGCCTTCACAGTCACCCTACATAAGTCCAACAGCAATGATGTGGGATGAGTTGGACCAAAGCACTAAAGAATTAAGGACTCCTGAGGACCCCTTCAAGTTTTTTGAAGTATTGCTGATTTGCTGAAAAAGCACAACACATATAAGAGGGTTTTGATTTGTCTTGCATTTCCAGTCAGTGTATAATTTTACATAGTTTTGTTTTGTTGTCATGGCTTTACTGCTTATCTGTTCTACATTTATGGCCATTTTAAGGCTTCATGCACATGACTATATTTTAGATTCAAACAAGTTTAGAGTTTTGCAGAGCTGTAATATGTCACTCATAGATGTCTCCAAAAATAATGTACCTAGATATGAAACCTGAGAGAAAGAAAATTGGGCCAGTCTCCACCAGGTGCCTTATAGATGTTTTCTGGGACCTACCTTAATAACATATTACATGCCTGTACGAGAAGGTCTGTCATATACTTAGCTGTTCCCACAGTGGGTGTGTCATCTAACAGATTTGGCTTTGGGCAACTCCTAAGATCATTATCCTGGCAGTCCCCTGGTTTTCACCCTTTAACTCATATAAGGGATCTGGACTTCATTACAGGGGAACCACCAAGCAGCTACCTTCTGGAGTAGTCTCTGTATGATTGACAGCTGATAGGGACAAGAGACACTGATGCAGGGCACCCTGAGGTCAAGCAAAATCATAGTCGGGACCAGCTAAGGTGAAGACAGGCAGAGTACATGCAGTATGGTAAACAGTTCCAGGTCAGGGTGGGCAGTGATACAGAGGTCAGGCACAGGTAAGGTCATCCAGGAAAGGGGCAGTACATGGGTAGACAGTAGAAACAGGACACCGTCACAAGATGCTGGTGGGGGAGAAAATGTATTGCTCAGCCATCCTGCTACAGTGAAAGGTGTGTTAAGTACCCCAAGGTAGCCAGCCATGCAGTAAGCTGAAACAGATTAGGCTGCACATATGCAACTGCAGGTCCGTTAAGAGCTGAAGGACAGAGAAGTAGAGGACTTGCTGACAGGCAAGCTACATCCTGCATAAAGAGCTAGCCTCTTTTCTAAGTGTCCATCCTGGACTATGGATAGGATGTCGCTTCCACTGTGGACAGGTCCAGCACCATTCCTCTGGACAGGGCGCATATAAAGGATTGGAATAGACTTATCCCTGTCCGCAATGAAAGTGACCTCCTGTCCATAGCCAGGCTGAAATCCTAGTAAAGAAGGATTTTCAGAAGAGGAGGAACACATGACTGGGTTCCTGGAAAGGCGATCCATGCATCTTTGAAATGGTAAGTATATTACAAGTGTTCTCTCGCAGGCATGTTATGTGTGATTAAGGGGAGTTTGCGGGACCTGACAGGTCATGGAAAAGGTCTTTAATATGGAGAAATTCTCTAATAGAAACTGTACAGAGGTAATAGGGCAGCACATAGACTGCCTACAACTTTGTAGTATAGAATAGAGGCTCCATTGGATACTTGTTACAGCAAAATACAATGCAATACAATTTTACTGTATAAATATATTTACTGCAATTCAATGGGTGAGATCGGACACTAAATACAAGCAAAATCCTCAGCAGAATTCACTTATACCTCATGCAGATTTTGCTGATGATTTTAGATTTGGTACAATGTAGATATTTTAACACTTTGAACTGATCCTAACTAATATTCCTACAATGAGCTACGGTTTGTGTCCATACTGGGAGTTACACGAGATATCTCTAGATACTGATAGTTACTTCTTTAATATAAATTTTAGGAATATGAAAACAATAATGATGTTAACATATTTTACTGTTTTTCCTCTCATGAGACTAGACACAATTGCTAGTAAAACATAAATATTTAAGGGCAATTATAAAATTGTTTGGAATATAATCCTTTTTTTTTAAACAGAAGTTATTTCAAAGCCTGATTTATTTTTGAAAAGCCTTTGTTTTTGTAGCGGGTTATTACTGTGTTTTATCTTAAAGCTTTAAATTTAAGGGTACATTTTTGAAGCACTTAAGGCAATCATAATTCCGTAGAAGCCTTCAGTATAACCTATTTTACTGACAAACAATTATATTTTAGATTGAAGAGGTGAAATGATTAAGAATATTTGACTTAGTTGCCATGACAGCATGCATTTTTCATCAGGCAGAGTGTAATTACTACAATTTCAATGATGTAAAATCAAGAAGGATGATAACAAACAGCAGAACCATGGAGATATTGCCTTTGCAACTAAGTTGCTATGACAACAGTGATAATAATCCCAGTGATAGATGTTTTTTCTTGCTCTTTCCATTTTGTACGGTTATAACATTCTGAGCCAGTTTTTACCACAGCTTTTTATAGTTTATTAGACTGTCAAAATAGTTTATGAGATGTTGTTGCAAAGGAAATGACTGAGTTCCACATCCTAATAAAAATGCCAAATACTCTGTTTACATACTGCTTCAGCGCATATGAAACATTATACACAAGTGAGGGAATTGTTTTATTTTTAATCTTGATTGATCAGATTGAATGTTAAGATTTCGGAATGTACAATAAAGACAATCTGATATGAGTGGAAATATTTCTAATTTGTGCTTGGGTGTAAAAAAAATGTAAATGTGTCTTTATTGCAACATGGACTTAATTAGTTTACTTCAGAGCAGTAGGAAAAATGTTTCTCCACAATTACTTTTATAAAAGCTGTCTTTCCACTGTAAAATAAAATATGTGTGAAAGTAATGAAAAGCCTACATTATGCAAGTCAAGATGCAGGCAACTTCCAAAACTCAAGCATATTATGTTAATGGGATACGGTAAAACTTGAAATCCTGGCATTATTGTCTCAGAGCATGTATGAATTTTCTCATCTGTCATTACATCTAAATGACCATTGAATCAACATCAACTATAATTGCCTTGTACAAAGAGTTCCAATCCGTTCATGTTCCCAACATTAACAAAACCTGAAATATTTAATATTGTAATTGCCTTTGCTCAATGGTAAAACTTCTCTCTTCCAAAGGAAATGATCCAGTATTGAGTTAAAATCTAGCATGTATTCTTTATTTAGATATGAATAAAGTAGTAGCAATACAAAAAAGGATGGATAGCAGCACCCCACTAAAAATTGCATACGTGTTTCGAATGTCATGCTTTCTTAGTCATAGCAAAATGAAAGCAGTTTGTACTGTGATGTCTCCATGTGATATTATTTAAAGAAAGAGATTGGTCCCAAATGCTAATAAAAATGACGAACACCATTCAGCAATGCAACTATACTAATTATCATTGATAAATGATACACAAATAAAACAGAAATAACAAAGACAAATATAAAGATGTTATTAATAAGTAAATATGATGATATTAATGTTACATCTCTTAACAATATAAAAATGAGTTTCTGTCTGTCTGTTCTCTATGCGCGACCAAACTACTGGACTGATTTTCACCAAATTCGGCACACAGGTACATCAGGTGTCCTGGAAGGTTTTAGACCAGGTCTCATCTCTCTAGGACATACCGTTCCTGAGATATTTCCAAAATATGATCTCCATTAGCCCATATTAGCCTGGGAGCTTTGGTTTTAAACTCCAATTGCCATTCTCTGGAAAGGCAAACACAGGGAGGGCAGGTTTCCATAACAACCAGGTAATTATCAGCAGCTGAGGATCTAATTCATTTCTATTTACTGACACTGTTAAAGGTATTCCGGTTACCATAAATATAACTTATGTTTTTTTCTATTACTACAGTTCAGTAGTAATAAAAGATGTTTTCCTCCACTGCTGCCTATTGCGTGGGCTCATAAATAAGCATGGTATTGACCTTTAATTCAGGCCACCCTAAAAGAAGTACTTAAAACCCCCGCCCCAGGTCTCACTAAGTCACACCCCCAACTCTGTCAGGCCACACCCCCTTTCACTCCGCAGCCAACAGAGTTTGAAAACATAAAGGTAAAAATCAACTTCTGTCAGCTGCAGGAATGGGTGGGAGGTTGACTTTCTTTCTGCAACAACACACACAAACATTAAATAAAATCGATTAAATACACCCATGCGAAGCGTCTTGCTAATCCACGCCCCCGACTCTGTCAGGTCACGCCCCCTCCCACTCCGCAGCCAATGGGAATTGAAAAAATGAAGGTAAAAATAAACTTCTGTTTGCTGCAGGGGTGGGAGGGTGAATTTCTCTCTGCAACGACACAAAATTTTTTTAGATGAAATAGACTAATTATAGACTACAACCGTTTGAAGCCTTTTGCTAAGCCACGCCCCGTCTCTGTCAGGCCACGCCCCCTCTCACTCTGCAGCCATTCTGCAACGACACACAGAAACATTAAATGAAATAGATTAAATGCACCTATGCGAAGCGCTTTGCTAAGCCACGCCCCGACTCTGTAAGGCCACGCCCCCTCCCACTCCGCAGCCAACAGGGATTGAAAAAATAAAGGTAAAAATCAACTTCTGTCAGCTGCAGGGATGGGTGGGAGGTTGACTTTCTTTCTGCAACGACACACAGAAACATTAAATGAAATAGATTAAATACACCCATGTGAAGCGTCTTGCTAATCCACGCCCCCGACTCTGTCAGGTTACGCCCCCTCCCACTCCGCAGCCAACGGGGATTGAAAAAATAAGGGTAAAAATAAACTTCTGTTTGCTGCAGGGGTGGGAGGATGAATTTCTCTCTGCAACGACACACAAAAATTTTAGATAAAATAGACTAATTATAGACTACAACTGTTCGAATCGTCTTGCTAAGTCACACCCCCAACTCTGTCAGACCACGCCCCCTCCCACTCTGCAGCCATTCTGCAATGACACACAGAAACATTAAATGAAATAGATTAAATCACCTATGCGAAGCGCTTTGCTAAGCCACACCCCCAACTCTGTCAGGTCATGCCCCCTCCCACTCCGCAGTCAACAGGGATTGAAAGAATGAAGGGAAAAATAAACTTCTGTCAGCTGCAGGGGTGGGAGGGTGAATTTCTCTCTGCAACGACACACAAAAATCGTAGATGAAATAGACTAATTTTAGACTACGACCATTCAGTACCAATAAAAGATGTTTTTTCCACTGCTACCCATTGCGGGTCCCCATAAATTACCATGTCATCGACATGTTATTCATGCCACTCTGAACCCCGCCCCAGATCTCGCGAAACCACGCTCCGACTCTGTCAGGCCACGCCCCCTCCCACTCAGCAGCCAACGGGGATTGAAAAAATGAAGGTAAAAATCAACTTCTGTCAGCTGCAGGGGTGGGAGGAAAGTTGGATTTCTTTCTGCAACAACATACAGAAACATTAAATGAAACAGATTAAATATACCCGTGCAAAGCAATGTTTTCTTCCACTGTTACCCATGGCGTGTCCTCATAAATTACCATGGCATCGACCTGTAATTCTGGCCACCATCAAAAGAAGGACTTAAAACCCCGCCCCAGGTCTTGCAATGTCACGGATGACGTTATCTCTGCAACGACACACAGAAACATTAAATGAAATAGATTAAATATAAAAGCAATGTTTTCTTCCACTGCTACCCATTGTGATTCCTCAAATTACCATGGCATTAACCTATAATTCAGGCCACCCTGAAATGAAGGACTTAACCCCCCCATGTCCCATTAAACCACACCCCCTCCCACTCCGCAGCCAATAGGGATTGAAAAAATGAAGGTAAAAATCAATTTCTATCAGCTGCATTGACTTTCTCTCTGCAACGACACACAGAAATATTAAATAAATAGATAAAATATACCCAGGCGAAGCCGGGTCTTTCTGCTAGTATAAAATATAATTCAAAATATTAACAAACATGAGCCCCAATGATACCAAAAACAAAAATGATAATAACTAGAGATGAGCGAGCATACTCGTCCGAGCTTGGTGCTCGTTCGAGTATTAGGGTACTAGTAAGTGCTCGAGGAAATGGCAACTTCCGCATCGTGCTTTTTTGGCGACTATAAACACAGCCAAAGTTGTTTTAGCTCAGTGATACAAATCCATTTTACTCAGCTGCGTGTAACCTTTCTGTGTGTCACAGTTCAGCACACTCACTCCAATCCGTATATACTGTCCAGGTGACACTTTCTGTACGTCACAGGATACAACCAAGTCATTTGCTACCAATAACGTATACAGCTTGATCCAAAAAATCTCTGTGCGACATTTGTCTGGGTCGCAGTCTAAATAGCCACCGTTAACAGGGTGTGAGTTAGGTCTCCGATAGTTCCTGCACGTCAAATTCCCAAAAAAACTAAATTTAAAAAAATATATAAAAAACAAAATATAAAAAACAAATTAGTTTTTTTGTTGTTTTAGCTCAGTGATACAAATCCATTTTACTCAGCTGCGTGTAACCTTTCTGTGTGTCACAGTTCAGCACACTCGTTCCAATCCGTATATACTGACCAGGTGACACTTTCTGTACGTCACAGAATACAACAAGTCATTTGCTAAAAATAACGTATACAGCTTTCAAAACTCTGTGCG